>NNCF01134747.1:0-121214 GCA_002313205.1 Laupala kohalensis
CCCCCCCCGTGGGTACGCCCCTGCTTGCTTTAAATGATCATGTAGGGAGAAAACAAATGTATATGAAGTGAACAGTCACCTGCGGTTTACAGATGCCTCATGGCACCTGCGCTGTGCAATCAACTTGAAGTTGGCGCTTAAAAGATATTGTATTTTCTATTCTATTCAGTACCCTGTTGTCTTTCATTGATCTAAGGTCACAGCTTTCAGTATGGAATGAAGTTCGGCTCTTTGCTAAGAGAGTGTGCTCACGTCCAAGTTCGCGAGAGAAGATCCAGAAACAATGCCCATGTGCTAAGTTAAACCTGCGATTTTCGAGCGGAGCGGCCAGTAGTAGGGGAACGTGAGTAGAGGAGGAAGGAACAAGGACACTACACGACGTAATATGACATGCTTCGCACATGTCTTGTACAGAACGTCCATACCCACACACATAGCTATTAGTAATGAAAATGTTGAAAGTAATACAGGGATGCCCACAACGGTCGTGACACACACTGCGTCATTGAAAATTTATTTATTTTTGGTGAGAGTTCGAAAAATGGAGGTTTTTTGGAAGTTTGGACTATTTAACAGTTAAATAATAAAAATTATTTTAAAAATACCATATATTAAAGTAAAAATCATAACAATATTGTATTAGTTTTAAAATTTACGGACATTTTAACATGATAAATAATTTCAGTTCATTTTCGAAACTGATGAATAAATCGTAAAAAGTCAAGCCTAGCAGAGATCTAGACCGCTGAATAAGCAGACGCGAGCGTGGGATGCGGGTCGGAGGTCATCTTATGTCTATCGAAACACTGAGAGGTTCGTCGCTTTCGCGTGAACGAAGAAGTGACAATACATTTCTGCTTCTCTATCTTGCAATGGTGAGATTACTCAACAGATTTTGGTGAGACATTTGAAAACAGCGTTGCANTTCTAATCGGACTGTAGACTCTGTGACGTATTATAGACTATATGTGACTATCAGTCGTCACAATGGAGCCAAATACATTATTTAAACAAATTTCCTCGAATGAATATTACGCATTAATTGTTGTTATATAGCAACATTAGACATAAATAATTTTCATCCGTTTGTTCGTTATGGCTTCCTTCTGCCAATTCGTAATCAAGTGGTGGAAAAATTTTTATTCACTCGCCACATTTGACAATTCGTTATTGACCATTATTCTGAAATAATTGAGCTTTCAGGAAACGGAAGCGAGTTTGAAATCGAGATCAGAATAAAAAAAAATCCATCATATTCAGCAATACTTCAATTAATTGATCTAATTAAATCTTTTTATGGTACTTTTGTTAAAGTTTTCTGATAAATACTAGAAAATTATTAAACAATAATCACCATTAGTCTCTAGACTGGAGACTCTAGTACAACACTCCAGGCAACAGACTTGGAGGTTGATTAAATTACATTGAAACTAACTAATTGTGCGGTATATATTGGATCACATTTTTCTCTCGACGCATCTTCATCAGTAATCAGACTTCCTGGTTCCAAGTGTGATTGTTTTTATTTTCACTCCCTTCACCATCAACATTGTTTTATTTTTCTAAAATAATCGGTTAATAGCCGTTTCATAGTTAATTCTATTGTTAGTAATATTTTCTGCACGAAAAGAACACTCCGCACCCTGTGAATTTCGGAGTATGATTGCCACTACTGTTTTTCTGCAAACATTATCTCTTTGCCGAGCCTTCACCTTTCCCCATAAATCTCCCCATAACACATAGTCCGCGCGAAAGATTGCAACACTGTTGTCATGTATCGGTAATGCCATCTCTGTGGTAGGAGACCTGCATAGTGAAAACACACAGGTGCTCGCAGTTGCTGGGTTATGTCCTTGTTGGTGCGTGGACTGGTCTAGTGCGTTCGTCCAGCTGTAGAAATGGAGGCAAGCCAAGAAGAGCAGAGAGGTGTGGTTCGTTTTCTCGTGGTTGAGAGTGCTGGAGTACGCGATATTCATCGTCGCATGTCTGCTTTGTATGATGAACACTGCATGTCCCTGACGAGTGTGTAGGAGTGGCATAGGAGATTCCGAGGACACACATCACTGCAAGACGATGCGCGTCAAGCACAGACCCGTCGAGTCATTACCCCTGACGTGATGGGGCAGATTGATGTCCTTATCCGGGAAAACCGACGAATCACAGAGGAAGAAATTCGTGTTCAGGTCGGCATTAGCCATGGCTCCGTGCACTCCATTATCGAAGATCACTTGCATTTCCAAAAAATTTGCGCGCAGTGGATTCCGTATCAACTGACGGAGGGACAAAAGATTGACAGAATGGCGTCATGTCTGAGTCATCTGCAGCGGTACCACGAGAAAGAGTATGCGTTTCTGTCCCGTATCGTCATGGGGTGAAACGTGGTGCCACCATTTCGAGCCCGAGAGTAAAGGACAAAACCAGCAATGGAATTATCTCAATTCTCCCCCGCTAAAGAAATCCAAAGCTGTTCACACAAGTTCCGGTAAACTCATGATAACTTTCTTCTTTAACAGCAGGGATCCCCTGCTTGTCGACTTCCTTGAGTGTGGAACCACAATCAATGCTCAACGCTATGCAGACACTTTGCAGAAACTGCGACGCGCCATAAAGTCAAAATGCCCAGAAATGCTGTCGGACGGAATCATCCTGTTGCATGATAAAGCACGCTCCCATACTGCCAATCTGACGAAAGCTACGCTTCAGCGATTTGGTTGGGAAACACTTCATCATCCTCCGTACAGCCCGAATCTTTAACCTTGTGATTTTCACATCTTTGGCGATCTAAAGAAAGACATTCATGGACGCCGATTTCATTTGGACGAGGACGTGATGGAGTGGGTGCGGTCGTGGATCCGTCAGCGACCTACCTCTTTAAAACTGGAATTGATCGACTCGTCTCCCAGTGGGATAAATGTATCAACGCTTTTGTTAATTACTTTTGAATAAAAATTTTCCACGGTGGAGTTGTAGCGGGTGTTCGGTTTTCATTTGACTGCCCCTCATATACAGAAATCCCGATATTTTGAATTAACGTCAGAAAAGTTATCGCTCTTATTGCAGTTCTTTTTCACCATTTAATTTTTAAAATATGTATTAAACTACTGTACATATTATTTTGATTATACAATCGTTATAGTAAATAAAGTCAACATTCAATTAATTATAATTAATTTGGTAAATAGTTATTTATTATTGTTTACTGTTTATTGTTTATTGTAAATGTGGATCCTCCAGAATTAAGAAAAAACTTGAAAACCGAACTCCGTTAAAAAGTACCCGAAAAGTTTGTTATAAAGAAGTGAGGAAGCAGCAGAACAAATTCTCAGTGATATTATAACTCAGTGTTGGAATAATTGATATAATTAATACAGACCTTAGAAATTTGAGGAAAGCACCGCGAAACAAATCACCCACCGTCTTCCGCGCTTCTCTCAATATATCCGTCTGTAGACACTTCTGATCTCAGCAGACGACACGGTCGTGCAGGAAGTTGCGGAGATCTCCGCTCCGCTCCGCTCCGCGCCCGCTCGGAAATCGCAGGTTTGACTTAGCACTATAGCGTGTGGCAATTGCTGCAGCCAGGAGTAAATTTGATTGTAGAGTTTAATGTTTATTGTATTGTTTGAATTTGTCCAATGCTCTGATAAAAGGGAATTACATTACAANATGTTTATTGTATTGTTTGAATTTGTCCAATGCTCTGATAAAAGGGAATTACATTACAATATTGAATGTTTGTGCCTTTCTCTAACGTTACATCATATTATTAAATAGTTGTTTATCTTAAATAGCATTTTCAGTGGATTCTTCGATCTAAACAATGAGAAGATAACCTGACAATGAAGAAATTTAACATCCAATCATATCTTTTTCTTCGACATTGAGGTATATTATTTCTTGAGCATTCATTACTCTGTTCTGATTTATTGTTTGGCAGAGAAAGGAGCAGAGTGGCGTGGTGACAGTGCAAGGTTCCAGATGGTGTGAAAACTTACTGTTATGTTTGTATAAACACAATGCACAAATTTTCATGTATACATATAATATTCCATGTATACATACAAAATGAATAAAGAGAATTAAATTGAAAGTCTAAAATGATAGGTTACGTTTTGATTGGCTTACCTGATTTGTTTGGAGTATTATCAAAGACACGAAATTCTCACCTCTTTAAGTGTTGTTTCGTTTAATTGTGCTCCGAGCGTAGAAGGATTTATCTGCATTTCTAGGATCATCGGCTTTTAATTTTGTACTCAAGTATGACAACGAATATATTCCTTTTTCAAAATCTTCATTTGATGACGTTTTATGCAGACGTATAGGCTATTTTACAAAACCAATTTTTTGACTTTTGCTTAAGTCAACCTGAGGTGTGTATACACATGGTTTATGACCACATGACTAATAGTAACATAGTACGAACAAAATGTAAAAACAATAAAAGAAAGAACATTAACATTGAAAACAAACATAATATGACATTATAAATACTTGATCAGAATCAGTACATTCAATGATTTTGTACTACTGTAATGATAATTTTACATCAGATCACATACATTTAATGATACTGCTGTACTTTTAATGTGTATCATTTCTGATATACGTTTCCATTTTAATGTAATGGCATACGTTAATAGTAAAATATACCCCTTTTTTATTCACTCGATATGAGAGAAATTGACATGCAATGCTGTTTGCTGTTACTCAGTGGAATGATATCGGAAGAGGTGGGAGGGAATAGAAATGAATGAGCAAATGCTCAAAAGTGTTGCTATGGAAATTACTCGAACGATTTCACTATAGAAAATATATTAAATATCTTTTAACAAATGCTATAATGTGGAATAATTTATTACTTAGTCTTAGGTGAAAATGGGACTAGGTCTACTCTTCTGTTCTAATTTTTAATTTTTTTGAAATATATTTCTCCTGAACTTACGACAATGTGTTTTAGTTGGTGGTGCAAACTTGGTGAGACCACCACAATATACATTCTCAAAAATTAAATTAAATTCCGTCTCAAAATTAAATTGTCAGTCTTTCTTAATGAATCTAAAGACATTAAAGTTAATCTTTTTAAAATACTCCTATTTGGTTTTGTTTGAACCAAGGATAGTACCACATTTTCGATTTCCCCTATTAAATGTTTAATGTAAATATAATAAATAATATAATATTTATATATTATATAGATTAATAAATCTTTTAAATATTTTAAAATAAGGTTTCATTTTACTTACTGAATTTTTGTAACTTTAACTGTGACCGTATGTAAATCTTTACCGTGCTCTGTTTCACTGATACTCTGTACTCATTTCCAACTTTCACTAACACTAATAGGAGACATGTTACTTCTTGTCGACTTAACATTGCAATAATGACGAAAGGCGGGATTGTAAATGATTAGGGAAATTTTAATAACACTAAAGAATTCGATTCAAAGCATGATTTAATTTAAACCACAAAACTGATTTCAGACATTTGTTGGATATTTTGTTAAGTATTCTTTTCTTTCCCCAGAACTCAAAAATAATGTAATTTATAATGTAAAATAATGTAAACTTCTTCAAAATTTATCTTTACTTATTTGAGAAGAGTTGAAGGTTATTCTTGAACGAAGCCTTCGTCTTCTTATTTCGTTGTGCGTTGGCTGCATTTTTTGTTAAGACATTATCCGAACAGATGAACTCTTTTAGAGATTTTCTTTGAGATGTCTCGTCAGAAAAGTATCTGAAAAAGAATAAATTTAATATTACAAATCTTTATCTGTAAAACAGGGTCTACCATGCTATAAAATAATGTTTAACCCTGACATCATATTATAAATCCGCAGCCTGATATTTTACTTTACACAAACAAGATATGCATGCAAAGAAATCTACAGTTCGCAAACGAGGCTTGTAAACGCGAACAGAACTTTGCGATGGTACAAAAATAAGCATAGATTTACCTCACTATGGAAGATGTAACGTAGTTAAAAAAAAATTAAATGAGCTTAAATTTTTGCTTTTTATTACATTATATTATAGTGCTAACGAGAATGATAATGATGTGTAATTTTTTATGATTATAAGATGCAATTAATGTTCTTTATAATATAGTAGCTTAGTACCCGAGCCATTATGAATTTGTCTATATCGTGTTCAATTTTCAACCGCCCTTCAGCATGTTCATGTGACTTAATTCAAACATTTCGCCAAAAAATTTCCCCTCATTACGTCATCTACCCCTCATGCTACTACTATCCAGGACGGCATGTTACGCAGAGAGCGCGGGGTGATAACAAACTGTTCGAAACAGCTTCTTTCGTCCATACCTCAATGAAGGCACTCAAATATTGGAATAAATGCACGAATACAATATTATTATCAATTTCAGGTGTTAAATCAAATACTTATTTATATTCCTGGCTTAGAGTTGAACGTCTGATATTTATAAGGAAATAAGTTAAGTGGATTCAGAGTGATCGAGATATATCGATATCGAGGAGAGCAATGACTGAAGCACTGCGACCAGGAGACTTCAGAGGTATATAAGACTGCACAGCTCGAACTACTGTTCCAGTTGCCAGTGAAATGTGTGTTCGCGGAGTCTCAGTAAATGAAATTTTGGGTGGGACTTCGTATCAGTATAGTGTTCGGTCAAAACTTGGAAGATCAGTATTTTCAGTGAGTGAATTTAGTGTTGCAGAGAATGTTTTTCAGTGCTAGCATGCCTAATAAGTTTTGGGTAAATTGTTACCATTGTCTTCAATATGGAGCGACAGTGAAAGATGTTTTTTTTGAGTGTGTACTAATAGTGTTAGTTCTACGACCGTATTTTGGAACAGTGCTTTCAACTAAGCCATGCGCATCTACTCCTCGCGACCAACAGGAAGACGCTGTCTCGCTCTGTGAGCTGCTAGAGCGCTACTAAAGGTCTGTGCGATGGGACGGCCGACTGTGCCTAGGGTTTCGTCTCCCGGGGCCACGGGCAGGTCGCTCATTGACTTCCTTGAAAGGGGAGGAAGTATGTGAGAGATCAGTCCGTTCCTCCTTAACCACCCGCTAGCAAATGTTTGGGAGTACGCACAGCGTTGGTCAGGCCCATGTAGTTTTAAGGTTCGAATCGGTATCACTCCTACATCGTTAGATTCGCTACCAGAGGTATTAGGTATGATCGTAGATTACCTCTGTGGTCAGGCAGGACCTTGATACGATGATTGAGATGGTGCAGTGTGTACTAGGTAGGTGGGAGGGAGGAAAGTCTAAACCCTGCTAGGTAGGCAAGGGAGACTTTCAGCAATTTTTAAGTGGTTTTTTTTTCTGTCCAGGTCATGCCGATGTACGGGACGGGGATGGCTCTGCAGCATTATCCATCTGGTGACTTTTCTCCTACTCCTGAATACTGGTAAGACCTCGATTTTTTTGATAATCCCGTTTAATTCAATAGTTTCAAACATTGTCAAAATTCTCATACAGGATTTCTATTGTGTAGAAAGACTTTCACCACAAGTTTTGCAAGAACTCTTGAAAAGATGAGTTGGTTTTTCAAAGGCATGATTTACGTGGAATAAGTTTTTTTTTCAGGGAGTATGTCTCACTTTACAATACCCTCTTTGGGTTTTTTCCTTGACAGAATCACTTCGGGTGTCTCAATGTTCCTTGCATCGCAATCCGTGGAACTTGCAGTTTACCCTCTACCTGTCAGAACGAGGTTACGAGGTCATGCTGCTGGGTTTGGATTCAGCCTTGCAGATATTCTCATTACATCCACTCATCAGAAGGTTAAGGTAAGTACATATAGTGGAACGTAGAAATCATAGAATCATAAAGAGTTGGATGAAATGCTAGAAATTCAACGTGTTGAATTGTTAGTTTTGTTCCCCACCTGGTTTGTGTTAAAGAACATACATCATTAATGGATAATTTAATAACTGTAGACTTTCTTTGATCACAGTAACTTGTTACTGACTCGCATGGTTGAAATGTGAAGTGTCTAATCTCGATTTTGTTTTATTCCTTCTCTGCTAGACTCTATTTTCAAAGTATAGATTTTAACTTAATTTTCTTTTTCAGATTTTTTGGACGAGATGTCTTGAAGAATCTCCGTGAGGAATTAATAAATTCCAGGAAGGTCTCCACGAAACGCGCGCTCAACGAAATGCGTACACCACGAAGACATTGCCTAAAGTAGTCGGTTACTTGAATCTCTTCTCATCCAAGTGAAGATAACCTTCGAAGAATGTTCACATCGTTAAATATTGACTCAAAGCTTACGAATGAATTAGAACTTATAAATGATCTTTATTAACATTATCATGTTAATATTTTGAATAAAATTGTTTTGAAACTTAACGTTTTATTATTGTTTCCGCATTTTGTTATCTTGATCACTTCAGTTGAACAAATAAACTCTGAATAATTTTGCACGCATCTTGTGANACAAATAAACTCTGAATAATTTTGCACGCATCTTGTGAAATATTGACGAAAACTTTGAGACGTTTGCGTTAATTAAAAAAAGATGAAATATTTACTGTTATAATTTACTGTGGCGAGTCCTATAAGTAAAATTATCAGTAGCTCCAAAATTTTTAAAACTGTCTCAAGAGAAGAAAGCGAAAATTTTCTCAAACAATACCAAGTAGGGGAAAATGTAATAAGACTTATTTTGACCAGTGGTTTAAAAGGGTGCGTGGAAGGTTTCATATAAGAGTTAAATTTAATGTCTGAAGTTTCAATTTTAACTTTCAGCTAGACCAAACTCCTAATTAGACTTCCTTATACAAATACGATGTAAGAATGTTTTCTCTAATACAACTAGTGGAGCAAAACCATTGCACATACATTTTTATATAAGTTTCTCCGTCTGCAGCACTGAGAAAAAAAATTCTATTAAGGGTCAATTTTTGCGTGGTCCTTTATATTTTGGTCTTCCAGTGCTCTAATTATGCTCAGTCGCTAGTTGACCTTATTACTGTTTTTTATTTCAAATTTAAAAGTAAGATGAATATTTAGAATATTATTTCAAAACATATAGTGACATATCAGTCTCATGAATGTTGTAAAAGTGTGATAAATGTAATTTCGTTGTAGACAGAAATTGATGAATTTTCGTATCTGCAGTGAGTTTGCTATCCTATGTATTTTATCATATCTTTCATTTCAGTTTACGAAAGTGTATTCTACGTCTACTTGATTTATTCGGATAAATATTATTCAAGCTTCTTGAAACTAACCTAATATGTAAGTGTGGAAGACAGAAATTATTTTACCGCTTCTATACCAAACTTTCAAGCAAAATACCAGTAATGCGTATGTAATGCATACTAAAAGTACTCTACGTACAGAAAATTTAAGCAAAATAGTTACAGCGGTTTTTGAGAAACATTGAAAAGAGTACTTTCACCTTCATGTGAAGTACCCTTTGTTTTACTATTTAAAAAAAAATAGAGCACGTGCATCGACAATTAGTTTCTACAGCAAATACGAAATGCGAATTAAATTGATTCATCTATTTACTCAGAATCGCTGCATACAGACGGCCGGCCGGCCGTTATGCCAAAAATAACTTTTTCAGAATCAGGAATCGCCAAAACAGATATTTCCGTCGAAATCTTTCAATTTTTTTTCACGATTACAAAATTTTATATATACTACGTATGAGAAAGTAAAAATGACAGAATCAAAACCTAGCCACCTTCTCGAATCATTGTAAGCATAAATGATTCATTACTTTAAAAAAATGGTTTAACTGATCCTTCATTTTTAAAAGTGTAGTTACAAGTATTTACAACAGCCCCAGTACATTGGAAGACTTTTGAATATTTGCTCATTCATATATATTTATCTATCCTCTTTGGCATCGTTTTATGTATTACATGAATATATGGAGTGCAATAAAGTCACGTAATTCCTGAAATTTGAAAAATGAAGGGGACAGGACGAATGTGTTGTTTTCTCAGTAGAACTACGTATGTTCTAAGCACAAGTATCTTGTGAACCAGAGTTATCCAGCGTATTGCCCTTCGACGAATATTACGGGAAGCCCCTGCGTGCAAGTGCGAGCAGCGTAGGCAGAGATATGGGTTTAGACAATCGAGCGCTTCTCTGAAATATACACGGTACAGGATGTTCCTGCGATGAGAAAGTGATGGGCAGTGCTGGTTTGTTCACTGCGCGTCCAGTTATATCTATGACTAGTCCTGTTTAGACTGGACTGGTCTGGGTAAAGAATATTACAATTGCGTGTCCGATAAAATAACAAAATAAACTCTCTCTGTTGCACTACCACTTCGGTTTACTATTTCAAGTATATATAAAAAAAATCATTTTTATCTGCGGTGTAGTTCTTGTAAACGACCTTAATTATTCTTAAATAAAATGGTCTTATTACACAGGGTAAGTGGTGTCGTAACGTTATGTCTCCTATAAGTTAATAAATAAGTCTATGCAATAAGGTCGTTTTATTTAGAATAATAATAAATTTATTGTCAAAAAACAGTACAGACTGCGTATGACCACGTGGAGGACAATAAACTAATTTACTCTCCGGAAGCAAGCAAGGGACCATCCCATCAATTCCGATCAAGGGCCCTAAGGCAGAGGCGGATTCAAAAATTTCAGCAAAAGTTCCTAGATAAGATAAAAAGTTAGCTGCGAGTTATAATACTAATAGAATGTCAATATGTTTGTAATTTTAAGCGTAAAATTACATGTACAAGTTATTATCGAACTATAGATTATTCTGAGTATAGTGTTTAAAAATCATAAGAATTGAAATAACACTAAATTCACGATTTATTGTTACAATAAACACGCCCCTAGACAAAGACTAGAGAACCTGTATAAGAACTCCACCTCTACCAGAAGGAAAAACGGAGAAAAACCCGGGATGGGAAAATTAATTCAAGAATTAATATTCTACAGATGTAATAAAAATATGGATATTTAATTTTTATTCTCATTACATTTTCGTAATTTAATAAATTATGAGAGTCCTTGAAAATAAAATGCTCTTACTACAGATAAGTCACCACAGCAGATTTATGAAACAAACTACTATCATTTGCAAGAATGCAAATTTGGATTTAAATAAAAATATATTGAAAATAAAATGAATGCGTATTATAGGTGTAGATAAACTTTGCTAAAATTTCAATACTGTTTTTAATGAAAAAACAACAACAAAACTAGAATTTCCTTGAAATTTGACATTGTTTAGTAATTACGTACGATCATTAGTTTCATATTCTCGCCATTTTCTGTGGATAATCAAATTCACAATTCAAAGCTTATAAATTTGTTTGTTGCAGCTATGCCTGAGAATGCAACAGCTAACAATGTAGAAACTTTACTGGATTGTATGCGATTGACAGATACATAAATTTTCGTAATATATAATTTAAAAAAGTATTTCAACATTACTAGAAATATATAAAGAATTGTTTTAAATTGATTAGCCCCTTTAATATCTGAATCTAATTTGTAATTAACCGAAATAACTCTCTAATTTAGTGATAAGCTTTTTACGGTCATTAACGACCATCCTTAACTGTAATTAAAATATATGTGACACCGAGCATTGGTATTTTATCTAAAATAAAACATCAAATTTATGGAATAAATTATCAAAAAAATCAAAACTGATTCATAGCAATGCAATTAAAAAAAAAATACCACACGAGCAAGGACGACAAAACTGTTACCGTAAGTAAATCCTGGAAATATAAGAGATTATATAAATATCTAGTACAGCTAGGGGAAATTTTTTAGGGGTTATTCTCATTTCCAATTGTCCATCTCTGTTAGTCGTATTTTTTTCTGACAAGTCTTTTAGGGGAGTGGTCTCGTGGGTCACCCTTCCACAAAGGTCGTGCCAGAGATGTACTTTCTCCTAGAACAGTATAATACGAAGGACGAGTTGGAGAATTACGCTGTACGTGGCGATGGCACCCGAAACTTAGTGAGATGTCCTTTTTTCCACTTGGCTTCCTTTTCCTGTCGCTTCGTTGGGGTGCTGCTGCCCCCACCCTTATTCTCGCCCCCTCCACGCCAGCTGTTGCCTTCGTGTTCCATGCAAATCCCCTTCCGACGTCGTCCCACGTGATTTAAATGAAAAAGGGATAGGTGGCCGGGTACGCATCAAATATGATTTGTGAAGAGTGAATTTTGTTGAGAATTTTCGCTAGGAGCATCGAAAAGTAGCGGAAAATGTACATCTCACACCGATTCTATTTTTGTGAAATATTTGGATGAGAAATAAGAAACTGATAGAATGTGTAAAATATTCACGTTAAACTTGATTTTTTATAGGGTGTGCATAAATTGAAGTAATGGATGATTTTCCTCAGAAAAATAATGCAGACGTATAATAAAAATCATTACTTGAAACGTCTCATTAAGAAGTACGGATAATGTAATTAAAAAAAACAAAAAGGTACGTCTGAGGTTCCTTTTTCAAGAAATGGTAACTTATTTTTATCTTTACAAAACGCTTCAAAATATTAAAAAAAAAATAAGTTGATTTCTTTTGAAACTATGAGCACCACCAAACTATTGGGGTGAGAAATAGAAAAAAATAGTAATGTTTTTTACTCTTCCCTCTACGTTTCATTAATATCCACAAAATGGCGGTAAAGTTTAATATATTATTTGTACCTTCGTGTTTTTACGCGTTCCTGTACGTTTTTCAGGAATTACATTCGCGCGTTACTGTACGTTTGTTATTTTTTCATACGCTTTGCTGAAGTTTATGGTAATGTACGAGTTTGACCGATTGCAGTGAAATTGTTTTATTTGGTGATATTATCAATACGGTAGCAGCGTAGTAACAATATAGGTGCTAGTTCTTTACTTTAACGCAGGAATGGAGAGTTTCTTTACCTGTACGAGTATCTTTATTTACGCTGACGTTATTTTTAAGATCATGGAGATTTTTTAAAATGTAAATGATTTATTTACTCTGTGTCTGGAAAGGGGAATAATAAATATAAATGAATAAAATTAATGGGATAGAAACAAGTAATATTTTTTTTATGAAACAACAACAAAAAAGTTTTGGAAACATCTCTATTCAGATTATAGAGATATTTTTTTAAATTCTTTATAATAAACCTCAGCGTTTGAGAATTTCAGGTCGAAGAATTTCACGTAAGAAAAAACCAATTTTATGAAATATCTTCATGTGTAATTTTGTTAGCCATTGCAGTACTTGGTACTACTTTGTTTCCAAAATCTGGGTAATTTTTTGTCGGATTTAAGTTGAAGATTCACCTCTGCCAACATGATCTTCTGGTACAATATTACAAAATTTGTGAAATCAAAGTGATTTTTGGAAACTTACCTTCTTTGAGATTGATTGCCCTCTAACTTGATTTAACAATTTTATCAATATAGAAGTAATAATTTCAGTTGTTGGCGAGCCCTAAAGCTCGAATATTAATTTCAGTATCTTTAACTTTGAGAATAGAGCAAATTTTCTTGTTCCGCTTGTATTGTGTCTGCAATAAAAGTTTCCTACAAATGTTGGAACATTTCCCCTGCATGAAATAATGTTGAAAAATCTTTTTTGCTATTAATTCTTTGATGATTTCACATATTAAAAAGTATTAATTAAATATACGGTGTGTGAAACCAACGAGAAGTTTGTAAATTTGTATCGAGAACATGTTCATAATCAAATAGACATTTCAAGTTCAGTTTTAAGAGCTATTTTATTAAATTTGGGATAACTCATCCCTGTTCACCTACCACTTCGTTAATATATTACTATGATCTTTTCTACTGAAGTCAAGTGTGGTAGAATTTTATCTCGGAATACTGTATTGTGAGTATGTGTAGGTCGAGTTTTCTGGTCTGAATTGGATGAGGTCCACACCAGGCGAATTAGATGACATAATTTTCACCGACTCCGATATCTTCACTGTCCTTTCATTCATCCACCTCTGTCGCATTTCTGGGAACACTCAGAACAGCGCGCGCGATAGAGAAAAATGCATGTGGTACTTCGCCAATTGAGCCATCTCATAAAATTATACGATTAATTAAAAATACATACTTGCTTTCAAAAATTAAACATTATTATTTCAATCATATATATTTTTACCTACTACATTTACAAGAATTTTGTCACAATTTTTAGAGCGTTGAGAGCATAACATATCGCAATACTAGGCAAATGATAGGGTTGTCTAAAGATATCACAATATGATTGGACTGATTTTATGTGGTTTACATGAAAATACACCTCAATCATTATGTTGCGAACCTTTTTAAAGCTTGCAGATAATTTCATTTTGTCCATTATTATATTTATTGGTTGTGTTGCACGTACTATTCTTATTTAATGCAATAAGGATTATATTTATTTATGGACACCCACGAAAGTGCATTAAATCTAATAGCGTTTTAAAGAGTTTTAAAATTCTTTTACGTAATTAATAATTACTCACGAGGTAGTCCTAAAATCAAGAAATTACTACAATCATAAATAAGTTCCTGAAGACTGGAAATAAATCTAAAAAGCCAATATGTATGGACGTTGCTTCCCATCTAAATATACTACGAAGGGATGTGAGCTGTGAACCAATCTACATTGGACCGTAAAGTTGGTAATTCTGGCAGCGGCCTGCTGCTGTTTGGACTTAGTTAATCGGCTCGCAGTTGTGTCGTTCTCGTCTCGATGCAACGACACTCGTTTCCTGTCGCGTTTCTCTCTTCCTTTTCACTCACTCTCTGATGAACTCACCTTCGTCAGCCAATTAGAGCGGCAGTCTCTGTATTCAAGGAGCGTGGCAGCGCAGGTGGCGTGAAACGCCGGTGACTGGATCGATGATTTCAGCGTGCAAGCGAAAACAATTCGCTTACCGGAGCTGTGGGATTCGCTCTCGGATAATAGAGTTGGTGTTTGTGAATAGTAACGGAAATATAAATGTAAAATCATTTATGATCTATATAAATAAGAATTAAATGCTGTCCGTTGATAAGCGCATCACTTGAGAACGGCTGGTCCGATTTGGCTACTTTAAAAAAAAGAATATTTCCGTACTACTCAGAATAAGGTTGTTAGGGAAAGAAAAATTGGAAAAGTTGCCCGGAAAATTGGAAAATTCGAGAAAAACTAAAAGTGCTTTTCTCTATGAACGAAATGGTGATGTCACAGCAAACCAATCGAAACAAAGCATTCCTCCATTGTCATAAATCATTGGGTTGACATGAAATTCTGACTTATTTCAATTGTGACTTAAATTTTGGAACAAAACCGTATGGTTCCAAGTCGATCATATACCACACACATCACACATTTCCAGCATTTCAGCTGTGTACAGCCGATAGAACTCATCTCGCATGGAAAATAGCCATTTGCCTTCTTCTGAATGTACTCCTCTTCAAATTGAATATCCATGGCATAATATATACAATGATCACTTAGAAATACGTTTTTTTCTTCTCATTTTTACTTTGTTTATGCATACAAAATAGCTTTAAACAAATTCACAAAACAATCACAGGGAAATTAATTGACATTTGGAAGGGACAACGTCTGTCGGGTCAGCTAGTATATAATATAAAAAATATCATTGATTTGAGTAAAAGTAAAAATGGGTTTTATTTTTCCATCAAATGTTTAAATTTTAAATTATTTCTTAAAATATAAAATACATCAACTGATTTTGAACTTTATCAGAACATTGTTCTAGTACTCTCAAAATAAATGATTAAATTTCCCAACTATTTTCTTGTATGCTATTATTTTCTTATTATTCATATGAGTTAAGTGTTATCTGTACTCAACCTTGACACGGATGTGTACATTAATTCTGTAGCCCCATCCTGACTGGGGTTTTTTTCTCCGGTTTTGCTTCGGGTGTATGCGGATTTTAAATTCACGCTCTCTGGGCTTTTGTCTAGGAGACGCGGTCTATAGTAATAATTAATCTCAAATTGAGGAATATTGTAATAGTTACGATTTATAAACTATAAATTCCGAATTGTCTATAGTCTTATAATATTGCGTATTTATGAACTATCCTTTTATGATTTATTAAATGAAAATTTGTTTGTATTCTGTTGATATTATAATGCGCAGCTAACTTTGTATTCTTTTCTTTTAAATCCGCCTCTGCCATAGGGTCCTTGATCGGAATTGATGGAATGGTTCCTTGCTTGCTTCCGGAGAGTAAATGTTTATTGTCTTCCACGTGATCATACACAGTTTGTAACTGCTTTTTTGACAATAAATTGATAAGAAACACAAATTGACACATAAATATTGAAAAATTATAATATTCTGTACATTTGAAAGACCTGTAACAAACATGTATTACGTATTTTTCTTATTCTACGTAAATGATGTACCGGTTTCCGGAATAGTTTAAAATGTGCTTCTTGTTTGAATTCTATGGTTTACCGTTTACCAGGTGAAAGTCCAAAGTTCACCTGAATCTCTGTGATGTTGGACTTTTATCATGTTATATTGGTAAACGGTGCCATAAGTTAGTAAATGCTTGAAATTACTTTTAATTGGTTAATGTATGTCTCTTAGTTTGTGTTTAATCAGTAATTTAAAGTTAATAATGAGATTTAATTAGAAAATGTACGTCCTTTAATTTCTTCTAAGTATATTTATATTTCATTTGATGTATTGAATGAGAGCGTACTATTCTGTGTGATAGAGGTGGACAACACTACCTACAGTATAATAGAAAATTACGCTATTAGCATTTCTGGATATCCACAATTTTTTAATTGGAACGAAACATCATTGTCACACCATCTCCCTTAAGTGATTGAGGACTCATAGCAATATTAATAAAAAGCAGATTTTTTCAAAATTTGTTCTATCAAAAATAATATTTTTCTTAACTATGCAGTTTTAGTTGTTCAAATATTAACATTTTATGAGATAGATCTGTTTTGATTAAAGAAGGAATGTTAAGAATTGATGAGCAAAGATTTATTTATCACATTAATGTTCTATTACAACACATTTTCACAAATTCACTTAGCGAACTTCATTTATAATTTTTGCTCTAAATAACCACAAAGATCTTGCGAAATTATAACGTACTTACTCTTTAACCACTTTATAGATATATTTTATGATGAAAATCAGTATTTTTAGATTTGGTCTTATTTATATCAATAATACAATGAATTGAGCAAAAAGACTGTTTTTAAATAATTTCAATAAGGTAATATATATATTAGATTGGCAAATTCTTGTTGATTCAAGATTTTAATAAACACTTACTTTAAAAAATTAAATTGTCTCTAAGATTTTTAAACAGAGTTTAGAGAGTCGATAATTTCAGATTTAGAGACTATAGTTTCAGATTTAGAGACTAAAATAAAAGTCTATAAATATAGAAACGTATTATATACAAAGATTTTTGTGCGAAGAATAGGTTATGCATGTGTTTGTAAAGGTTAATTTTGTAAAATGATTTGTATGAATTCCCGAAGTTTTAACGCTCGAGAAAGGTAATTTGCTCAGTTTTAGGATAATGGTACTAATTATACCGAATTGATGCTGTAGAAATTTGAAACTGTCTGTACGTGTCACATTTCACCCGCTTTGTGGGTGGCGAGAACCAATGCCGCGGGCCATTGCGTCGAAATTGATTCGTTTTATTAGATTGATGTTCCTAATGATTAATGATGATTGACACGCTGCACTGCACAGGTATTAATAAAATGTATGACGTACTTATAAGATTATAATATCAAATGTGAAGCTTTGTGAACTGGGAAACGTTGCTTGTCTGTGATGTTTTCATCTGTCTATATGATGTAATTTATTATTCTCCGTGCAAGTCAGAGGAATACTACCTAAAAATAAGAGTAAACTAACATATTGACAACAGTAATTGTAAACGAAATTAATTATTTTGTTAGCTAATATATCACTTGTCTGCACATCCCTTTGACTTTTACATGAGGCGTGCTTTGAGAATAATAAATTGCATCATGTACACACACGAAATTTTTAATAGTAATTCCGACGAGAATTAAGATAATCTGTATTTGTTTATTTTACTATTTTAGGAGAAGTCAACGTTTTAATTCTTCATTGAAAAAACGAAGTGAGCCCGACTTTCATTATCTAAATAGTATATGCATTTTTGGCGCTTTAATATATGGATATTTCGAAAATTAAAATCGTGTATGGAGGTTCGAAAAGTTTCTTCTTTCCATATTTACCTTTGTGGAACAACTTTCACAAAAAGATTTCGTATATTATTTAAACATGTCCATTGGAGGATTGGGATTCATTGACGATTTTATATTCATGTAATATTTCAGAATGTTAGAAGGAAAATGACTAAAATGAAAAGAAAGAAAATTAAATTGACATTGTACTTCGTATGTATTGTAACCTTGTGTAGCTTTGCACCCTACGCTGGTTATTGGTGTTCTACTTACAAGTGTACTCTAAACATTAGGAACCTTAATCATGAAGGAAATAAACTCCATAATCATTATTCTAATAACATTTAATACTACGCCATATCACTATAATGACAATTTATATACAAAAGAGAAATTTTCAAACCCGAAATGCAATATATTCAAAATTATATGAAATCAGGAAAATAGAAATTAATCCTAATTTTACAAAAGTTCATACAATTTTGTAAATTCTCGTCTCTTAAGAAACTGAACTTCTATTTAAAAAAATAGTTATCCCTAGATTTGATTGCTAATGTTCTCTCATGAATCCGTCTTTTCAAAGGTGAATTTTCTCTCATCCTTTTCGTGTGTAAATTCTCTCTTGTTAAAGTCTATAAACCTGTTCACTAACGAACTTAGAAAGACGTAAGAATAATATAATGCGAATACAGTTCTCTTTCAATCACAGTTCATCATATTCACTATACTAGCCCCAGAAACTCGTTTAGGACATATTTGACCTGTGAGTCTGCAATCGCCAGATAGCTTCATATTTACCTTAAATTTTAATTCATATTTCGGTACCGCTAAAAGTTCATTTACTTTGAACCACTTCTTGATCAAGAGTCTCATAAGCCTAAAACGCAGTTTCTTTGCTAATATCACATTTCCTATTTTACGAAATTTACATATTTTGTCATATGTCTATCACCACCTCAATCGAAGTTAGATAACAATGAAATACACATGAAAATAGTGTATTATACGGTACGTATGTTATATCTCATCTTCTGTTTATAAAAAATTACTAAAATTATAGACTTAAAATTAATGTTTTAGCAATATAAGTTTTAATAAATGAAGAATTAATTTTATATACTAATTTGAATGTATTAAAGTTAGAATGTTCATTTCCGTTCTAGATTAGGTTTGCTGGTATGCATCCATTGAAAGAAACACACTCTTTTCGTTTCGGAACTCTTATGGTTTATTTTATAAAGAAAATAGCACACGTTGATTTTAAATCAGTGATAAAATTCATTAATTCAATGAATATTCCTTCACCGTTGGTGGCTGCCATGAAAACACATGAGAGATTTTTTTCTGAGTATCATAGCTACATCGCCTTGAGACTATTAATAACATTGAAATGAATTTTCCCATTATGGACGTCTTTACTGTCAAACAAGCAATTTCGATTTTTGAGCTTAACTCTTAATTATCACTCGTCCTATTGCATTACACCTATCACATTCGCCTGACAGTAATGTGAGCCGCAATCCGCAATACTGCTGTGTAAAACGGTGCTGCAATGATAGGATGTGACGGATTGA
Organism: Laupala kohalensis; assembly: GCA_002313205.1. Classification (NCBI taxonomy): domain Eukaryota; kingdom Metazoa; phylum Arthropoda; class Insecta; order Orthoptera; family Trigonidiidae; genus Laupala; species Laupala kohalensis. Next base: position 19,712 of record NNCF01134747.1, read on the forward strand.
ATCAGCCCACGGTCACGTACGTGAAGTTAGTCCCGCCATTTTCGATTTTCGAAAAACAAACTATACTATCATATTGAACTAATTATGAACCAATTTCAACACACAAAAAGTTTTGAACCCGTCGCGAAGTAGGTTTTCTTTACAATTGAAATTAGGCGCGGCTCCATTTTCGATTTTCGAAAAATAGATTATTTTTGAAACAAAGTAAAGGTAACTGTCCTTAAATTGACGTATGTATCAACTTAAAGGTATTGAATCGTTGATATGAACTATTCATTTGAGAAACTAATATATCTTAAATGTGTTATGAAATATTTATCTAGAAAAATGTTAATAAATTTAATTATAAAAGTGAAATAAAAATGCTAATTGTGTGCAATAAAAGTTTCGGGAATCCGTTCAATGTCTTATTTGAGCTCATGAAATTTTTTAGCTCTTTAACCAGCCAGATCTGAAGGAAAAAATTTCAATAACTTATTATTACTTAGTGAAGATTATTTAGTGAAGATTTGGGATTTTAGAACTTGCCCCTTTTGATAAGTTTTGGGTTAAAATTAGGCAGTTTTACAAAGTCGTAGGTTTTTGATCATTCATAAAAATAAGGGATGAGACATTGTTTACTGAAAATGTTGAATGTGAGTATTGAATTTACTAAGAAATATTTGACCTGAAAAATATTTGTTTTTGATTTTATAATATGAAACTATGGTATCTTTTAAAACTATTTATAATTAATTAGACAAAAATATTCAAACCACCATGTTTAGTGTAATTCATGTTCTTTCATTTAGTTTTTGTTTCATGGGACATGTTAAAAAACGAATTGTTTATCGCTAGCCACTGAAAAGTACGGGACACGTGCACATACAAATTGACCACCAAAAAATTAAAAGGTCAAAAAAATAAATTTATACTCGTTTTCAACTCTCGAAATACAAGTGAAAAAATTGTGAAAATGTAAAAATTAAGTAATTTTTTCTGCGACCACCATTGATCGATTTCATATAGATTGACCCTACATCTAAATTGCATCGAAGTAGATTTCTTTCAATCAGGTTTGGACAATATTTCGTAATTGTTCCTAAATATATTACTGTACAATAAAAACTAACAACAATTAATAGAAATCCGTAAAAAACATTCATTCTTCCCTTATTTGTTTTCAGTGAAACAATAATTAAAATTAAAGTTATTTTCTGTAACTTACCTGCTCAATACCATATCTACCGCAAGTTCTTAAATTTCTTGTTCATTGATATAAATATTAACATGTCATTCATTATCACCACAACTAGTGACTTCTTCAAAACAGCTAAACATATCATTTCTGTCTTGTAATTCTGGTTCATTTTGTCGCCCGATGAGCTTTTCTTTTATTCCTTGCAGATTGCTGCCCACATAAGCGTACAAGGAAGTAGCTGTTTCTCCCAATTTTATTCCAATTGTGTTTCAAATCTGGTTGTTCTTAGAAACTAATTTACGTTTTTCGTAAATTTTTCTCTATTTTTCTCTATTTTTCAAAACTTTTTTTCTTATTGCATCGTGTGATAACGCTGCAGGTCCTACTTTTCTTTCCATTTTGAATGGTAAGAATGGTCTAAAACTTCAGCACTGAACACAAATAATTGAACAGACAAGTTTTCAACAATCGTAATAGTAATTCACTCGAGAAAATACTAGACACGCTCTCGGAGGAAGGTACTCAAAGTAAGTGTAGTGTTATAAGAGAAAAATGTGCAAATTTTCTATCATCCGCACCAAAACTTCCTTTGAAGCGTACTCAATGGACAGCAGGTTTTAGTGGGCCTTGGCGGTCAACCCTTAAAGGGCAAAAGGGTGCATTGTCCGGAGCTCCTTCCAGGCAACATTTAACAAGCTGCGCGTGTTCTATGACCCCGCGGAGGTGTGAGAGACGACGAGGTCCTACACACGTGTGCTTTACGTGAAGGGTTAAATTGGCGTGTTAGAATAAATAGCTTCCGGTGGACTCTTTACGATTTTCTCGCCTCGAGAATAAGTGATTGTAAGCACCATTTCGATCAATGTTTATGGAGAAAATTACAAGCCTGCGGCATAGTTCCAAATTATCGTAATTGTGAAAGTTCGATTGCACATTAACTAAATACCAACTAACAAAAATGTATATTAAACAATAACTATAATGGTTTTGCATGACAAACATTCCTGTACTAAAAAATAGGGAGACAAATAGAGATTATTTCTGGATTATTATAATGTAGAAAGAGACAAAATGTTTTCCTCCATAATTTAACTCTTTCAAAACCTCATTGTCACCTAATATATTATTTCTGGAAACCGTATAGCCCTTGAATGGCTCTCGGATACAAAAACATGGCAGTTGCGTTTGTGTGTTTCCCTCATCCCCTTCTTTGTCGCCAGGAAAATTAAAATTTTTATTTTCATTTAGTTCTGGACATCCCCCATCCTCCGCCTCCCACCCTTCGATACTTAATCCTTCTTAGAAAGTCCAGTGTGGAGGAAGCGGAAAAGGAATATTCTTAGAAGTTACCAAAGTTTTTGCTGTATGTAAAGGGTTAGCAAAATATCATTAAAACCAATTCTTTATTTTTTTGCATTTTGTTCCAATTCCTCCAATCTCTTCCTCCTATATATCTTTTGAAATCGTGTTTCAGCATGATGTCTCTCCAATACTTCCAATCGGCTGTGCTTCTTCACCCTGTGGAATCAATCATAATCTAAACTTTCATTCTCTTTTAGTTTCCATCTATTATTTGTAACTATTCGCAACCTCTCCCAAAAATCCTACAGAATAATATCTGTTCAACATAAATTTTATGAAAATATATTGAAGCATATGATGGGAATACCACATATATTGGATTAAAGGTAAAAAAATACAGTATTATTTCAACCTGTTATGATACTCAGTTGTTCGTGACCGCAACCTTATAGCGAATAATTTAGATAGCAGGATCATCAGGGAAGTAGACGAGACACTTCTGACACCTGGCAGACTAAACACCTATGACGATTTAAATTTTTTTCTGATAAACCAGTTTTCAAATTCACAAAGAGCAAAGATCGACAAGATTCTCTCTGCGGAGTCAATCGATGACCGTACGCCCTCCGCATTCTTAAGACATACGAAATTTAGCTGGCACTGAGCACCAGGACAATACTTTTTTAATGGGAATCTGGTTACATGTGATCCCGGTACAAATCCGGACTATTTTGGCGGGATCGTGTATGATGGATGTGACAGACTTAGCGACAAGATCGCTGAGGAGTTTCCATCCTCTACCACGGTAGCCGCTACGTAGGCCGTCCGAGTTTCAAAAGTAGGCCTCCCAACCACGCCTCAGACGAGTGCTGGAACCTTCCAGCCAGCAGCCGTAGCAGACCCCAGAATAGACTACTTGATGCAGTCGATGATTATGCTGACTAAACAGATGGCAGATTTGCAGACGAAAATCTCCAACCAGCAGTTCTGAAGGGAACCATTTCGAGGTAACCTAGAACAACGAAATTTTCATTCACGTTCAAGGTCGAGATCTTTACCTCGAGATATTTGTTGGTATCACGCCGAGTTTAGAAAAAAAAACTCGAAAAGATGTCTTTCCCCATGTACCTTTACAGAAAACGAGTCTACTTCGCGCTTCACTACGAGTGACATCAGTCTACCGCTCTCTCTCACGGGAGTGTCATCGCGTTCTAGTATGGGTTCTCAATGCCCACGTACACTATCAACGTTTAGAATCAGGGTTAAGTTCAACTCGGCGTCAGAACCATTTACTCGCCGAATAATTATTCGAGCCATGTGTTATTATTCAGTGACTTTCTCAGATTTGCGCAGACTTTATGTATGTACTGCATGAGAGTAATCTACATTGATTTATGTCACATCAGGAATTGTTTTAAACTCATTTAACTGTTTCAATCATCACTAAGAAATCTAAGACAGAATGACCATATATATTATTTCATATACCTTGTCATGTATGTTTCTCGTTCTCGGTCTGTGCACATTAAATAACCTGTGCCTTTGAAATTGAAGTGTGTCTCTAGAAAATAAGTCATATCCCTGGATGATAAATATCATTTAAATGTCCAGATTAACTTTAATGCACACGTATTGCAGCTGTTTCCTTTCTTTCTTTTTTATAAAGCCGAAATAATGAGAAAGTAGACATACATCAGATATATAATGCTCTTTAGAAGCATTGCGATTATAACAGATTACAATTTTAAGTAAGAGATAATGTTGCCAAATTTTTGGGTATCTTCTCACCTTCGGTACTCAAACCTCTGAAATTGCAATAAAACTCTTGTATTTGCAGCAAAATGCACCACCATAGTGACGTTAGCATTGCCTAGTTAAAAATGTTTTGTATCTTTGATAAAGTTAATCTAAAATGAGGTTTGTTCCTAAATACAACTCGATAAGTTTTTTTCTCTCCTTGAGATGGAAAAACAAACTCATAACCTGGAATCTATTGCGAGAACTTTAATAATTGTTACAATACTGACAGATTTTCTAACTTTGGTGGCAACCGAAACAAAGAGTTAAGAAATACTTAAAGAAAATGTATTTTAATCGAATTAAAGAATATATATTCATACTACAGGAAATAGTTTGATAGAATATATTTCTAATGCTTTAAGAACTTCTTTCATAAAAATCAAGAAAACTAATCAATTTTGCGTGCTGAAAAACCATATTTTATCTAGTTCAATAGTAGATAATAGACGTAACTAGTATTTTTATTTTTAAATATTTAGAAATTATTGGTTCAAACTGTTTATTAATTTGTTATTTCTAAAGTGAATTATAATGAAATATATTACATCGTAATATTTTTCCAAAAAGTTACAAAAAATTAAACTTGTATTACATGACGTAAGACCCGGGACGTATTACTGGTCTCATCACTATAACGTTTATTAGATTTGACAATATATTAACGGAGTAAACATTTGTCAATGATTTTTATGTGCGAGGAGAGTAATGCCATGGCTGTAAAATAACAGGCAGCTGTGTTCTCTCACAATAACATAATTATAAAATACACACCACAATATGGTTTTGTTGATAGTACTAGTAAGTAAGTCTTCTAATATTGTTTATTAATTGTTTGCAGGTCAACACAGATGACAGGAATATGTGAAATTATCTGGTGTAAAAACATATGAATTATTAGCCATGTTTTACTAATTTCGCGAGAAGTGAGTTATAATATTTTTGAATAATAATTTAACTACGGCTTAATTACCGTGAATGCATCATAATTTGTTTTTACAGTCCCTATGAAACGTATAAAGCGTGTAAAGGGATGATTCAGTTGTCTAAAAGTTGACAAGATTATATTAAATGTTCTGTCATTAAAATATCGAATAATTTAATTACTTCTCAAATATATTCAGTTGTTTTGCAAATGCCATAGATGACTGTATATTATTTAAAATTTTATAAAATTAATGGAAGAAAGGTGCCACATGTTGGAATTATTTGATATTTTTAATAATTTACGTTCATTTTATAAATATGCTTCCGACGACATAATGTCAGTTAATAAAATTATTCATCCTGTGGGTTATGTGAAAAATTAAATAGATGGGAATTTTTAGTAATATCAGTATTAATATCACCATTTTCACCTCCAAAAAATAATGAAATTGAAATATTCATTGATCAGCATTTTTGTTTCTTTAGTTTTCAAAAATTTGTGACATCAAATAGAGATGATTTACATTTTTCTTCTATATTTATTTTTCCCCGGACTATCAATGAAACCCGATTAGTATTTATTTTTATTTACCCAAGATGAAAGTTTTCATGGCATTTTGTTCATTTTCTGTTTTCAATTTTCTATTGTATTTGGGTATATTGAACATCATTTTATCATTTAATAATGTCCATGTAAGCTAAGTAAAAGTTTGTTGTGTACGGATCGTTCACCATTATATGATATAAACTATTATTGATTTGCTTTGAGATATTACTCCCATAATTTTCCTTGACAATAGAATAAAATATTTAAGATATTCAGTTGAAAACTGCGGTCTTACAGTAACAAACTTTATTCACTGGTAGTAAGTGGCCATCCCATCAATTTACTCACTGGATGCATTATTAAAATTCCGTGCTTTTGGACCCAGCCGTTGACGTAATACAACGTTATGAAAATTGAGCTATTCAGAAGATTGAAATTCTAAATTACTGAATTGTTCATTGCTCTAGAGTTGGTAAATTATTGAAATGTATAATGATTTTGTTATATAATATCAGTAATATATTAGGAGAACAGAAAATTATCTTCTAGGATTTTTGTAGGCTCTAAGTTCCATGTTTACATTTACCGCATGCTTTTATAGCGTCAGTGTAATGTAAATGTTATTTCACATTATTCATATTTGAGCAGTTTCTTTTGGTTGGTTGGTGGTGTTTTCCTCTGAGTTCTTATACGTGTACCTACTTATATACTTAAAGATGGTTGATCTCCGAAGAATCAAGAGTGGATTGACAAGAAAGTACAAGATCTGACACAAACAAAATCTTTCTTAGGAAGCAGAAGAAGAAGGAAGCAAAAGAAAGAGAAAATTAAGAATTGACCAACCTACACGAGATGTTAGAAGATTTCGATGAATACTTCAAAAATATGGAAGACAATCTTCTAGAGGAAGTAACATACTTAGAGCCTGCCACAAGAAACATTGTGCTGGGTATATTATTATTTGTAGAGGACATAGAAGGAAAAAAATGTGAATTTTATGTGTAAAGAAGTGGAAGGGAGAGATAAATTGGATGACACTGAAAGGAATTGACAACGCAAAAACTAAATTCGTTCTACCTGGTGGCAAATTTTCTTTAAAAAAATCTCTGAAAGCAATCTGACATTTTCCAGTCAATGAAATAGAAGGTAGTAAAAATGTTATAGCCCTTTCTGGCAAATTAAGCATTGTGGAATACATTTCTTTTTACTCTTCTTGTTTTTATACGTTTTTATTTGACATTTTGTTAATGAAGTTAAATATGATTGCAGTAAGTTTTGATACATCGTTGATATAGAAGGTTTAACCAGTAAAATAATAAATAAAATGTATGTAATTAAAATTAAATGAGATATTCTTGGATTTTTGACGTTTTGATGATCAATGTAAATATCAATCAATGTTTTACGGCATTTGCTACGAAATAGAAAAGTAAAATGGGGTAGTGTGTAAATGTAAACATCAAATCGCAATAAATCTAAACACTGTAATAGAAGGGTAAAATTTAGTGTTTCTGTTACTACAACCGCAAATGTTCATACCGTCACTTATTCCACATTTAACATTAGGCGCGATAATTGTAAAAAGACGAATAAGTGTGGGAGACTACATACTAGGAATATTCGTTACAAGAGGTTTGTGAAGTAGGAGAGATACCCTTTATATTACTGTGAATTAACGTATACTTTTTTCGAATTAAGTCTTTGAAATTGAGATGTGAAAAAAAAGAACATTCAAATCTTCGTCTACGGTCAGATAAAAATTGCAACGGACCGGGACACGAACGCGAGCCATCCTGCTACTTCACCTTTTTCACCTGACCGTAGACGACGCCAACTTCCCTCCCCGAGAAGGTACTCGGAAGTTGTGAGTTCAAACATTCAAATCTTGTTTACATTAACCCCGTCTAAACCCACTTGCTTTAAAAAATTAATGAGTTGAAAATCAATGAAAAATCTCTTGTACGAGAGATAAGGAATGCAAATGTACTAAAATTATATATAGATAAGAAATATTACTATTGTGTATGATGAGAAATTGTAGTACTAATATGTATTAGGGAAATCTTGAAAATAATGCGACACTGCATTCTTCTAGTAATTAAAACGTTAATAGATGATAATAAGAGAGAGAGAGAGAGAGAGAAACACATGAAATTATCTCTCACACATTGGACGAAATAGTTCCGACCTCGCCTTCGTCAGTCACGTAGATCACAAAATCCGCGTCAATCCTTATGAGATTCGTAGGCGAAGGCTGAAACTCTTTTGTCCAATGTGTGAGTGATTTTTGTGTGTTTCTTTCTCTATTTCCTATTGTATTTTAACGCTTTACTATATATTTGTACTGAAATGATTATTTGTCTATAATAAATGTGACGTGACACTAATTTTATAATTTCAATATATTAGGATTACACAATTTGTGTGATAATTTAGATCCATAGTGTAAAATCATCCGAATAATGTTAAACCTTCGGAACAAGCCCATAACTCAGCGCTGTTCGTAGTTTAATACTATTTTGGCACGTTTCGAGAAGAATTTGATTTTAAATTAGATAAAAAAAGACAACCAAACCAAGAAAAGTGATGCACTTCACTCCTGATTCTTAAGGAGCAAAGTTGAATCTTCTAGGGAATAAATAAACTAGAAATTTACTTAAATATTATCGTTCTTTCGGGAGACTAAGCAAGTGACGGTGGCGCTGATGACTATAACGGTCCTTTCGGGAGGTTCAGAGAGGACTGCCAGGGACCAGAAGGCTTGGGTTACGCGTGAAATATGAAGAGAACCCGCCATGAAAGGAAGAAAAATGCCGTCACGCCGTTTAGTTAATCCTACCCAGGGCCGAATGCAAATCAGTTTGCTCCTCTTTTCCTCCCATTAATGAGAAACGTATGGAGAACTTTCCTTAAACTACACTGCGTTATATTTCATTCCAATGGCTTTCACGCTATAAATTTTAGAGCGTTTAATGAGAACCACACTACACGCCGCTGCAAGTATTCACCCAAATGCATTTATAATGCTAGCGTTCAGCACCAGCCATTATTATATTATCGTATATCCACAAATGCTAATGGTCCTCGGATGTGAGCCATGCCTCAATGCAGTTAATCATGATACGCCTTCCGTTTGTTCGTTGCATGTCGATGATGATCGAAAATGATACTGTGACGAATCCTATGGAATTTCATTTTTTTTTCATATTTCGGTAAATTTTAATTTTATTATATATTTTATTTCGCATACCTTCAAATATAGAAATTCACTTACAAAACGATCGGGTTATATTTGATCGGTCAATTTGGTAATTTTGCCTTGTTTCAAACATAGATTCTTATAAAAAACCTTTACTTCTGATGTTGTTATATAGGACTATTGTTAAGCACTATATAGTCCTCCAAAATAAAAATTCAGACAAAGACTTATTATAAATGTATTTGTAAACATAATGTTTTTCTTATTGTAAATATTTGATTAATAATAATTAGATTTGTCTAAATCTACTTTGTGAACATATTCTCTTTCTTATTGTAAAGGTATGATTAATAATATTTTGATTTTTCTAAATCTACTTATGATCTTCATTGTGGCGTGTATACGATTCATATTCTTCATGTTCAATGAAATATTTTTCCACTTATGATGTATCCAAATTGTAAATATTAATCATGTACACACGTAGTGTTTTATGGGTCGAATGTAGTAATATACCCGATTACTTCTTCATAGAATGTCGGGAGTTGGGAATGAAGTATAACTGGATATTTTTGCTTTACCGATTGAAACCGCTTTTAGTAACTTTGTCTCATACATTAAAAGAATGACATCGATCTACATATTGTCTTGTAAATGATATATTTTACGTTGAGACAGGAGTTTCGAAATATTTTAAAGTAATCTGTATTTGAAAAACTTGTTTCTAATATTGTACTCGACGATTTAAGCCTGCATTCTGTTGTTAGTGTACAACGTACTACAGTGTAGATTTTCTTAATATGAACAAAATGGTAAATCAAACCCTTTTTGTAGCAGCAAAATAAAACATTCTTTTCTCAATTTATTTCCTCGAAAAAGTTATAAAATTCTCCATTTACTCTACAAATACAGTAATATCCAATACAATTAATAAATGCGATTCTGTTCCAGTATGGTATTCGGGTTTTAATTTTTCATTTTATTTTTATTGAGAACAAAATTAATTTTAACTCCATGAAAATGCGGACAAATATTACAAATATTCGTAATCATTACGGCAAAGTTATATTGAAAGGCAATTTGGAATACAACGTACTATAATCTCTTCTCAATGCCTGCTGAATACACAATTTAGGGAGCGATTCAATTTACTCGTTTTAATATTATTTACTGTATATTTAAATATGTCCTACCTCTTGCAGCTATAATATTTTTATTATTTAGGATTAATTGTGGTATCACGAGTCTTTCCATTTATGAAGAAATTTGATGTTAAGTCTTAAAAATAAAACGAGTTTATTTATTAAATATAATTTGATTCTTTCTATTATTTGGATCAGATTACGATGAGAATTCTTGCTGAAAACGTTTTATTGTGTATTGACCTTTATAAACAAACTTAGATCTTATACGAGTATGTTGTTGGAGGATATCTTATATTTAAGGAATGTTTACGCTATTCATGTGGTGGTACGTATAATTGGCAGATATCTTTCTAAATTAAACTTTTGTGAAGTATTAAGACTCGTGATGGGAAATATAATTACTATTTTTTGTTAAACAACGGAGAAAGTTCTTATAAGTTATTTCTATTTCTTTCACTGTTTTAATCAAGTACTGTTTCTTTCATTGAAGCTTTTGAACATTATAGTCGCAAACTTTTTATTTGCTCTTTCAATATACCCCCAAATTGTAGTATTTGTTCGAAAACATTAAACTTTTACATTAGAAATAAAGAAAATAGTGTGATATTGGGAGATAAGACATAGTTCAACAATGAAATTGTGTTTAGTACCAAAGAACAATCGATGGAACGTGATCCATGTGTCGCGATGTTTTACTGCCGTTTCCTCACGTTAAATTGCCTTTCTGCGACCGCAGTATGAAACCCAGCATATTCCCTCTTCTAGCTCCAGTCATTCACACGGGCTCTAAGGGTCGTTTGACGATTGCAAACTGGACGATTACGAAGTCGCGAGGAGGAAGTAGCAACACGAGGAGTGAGAAAGAAGCAAATGAGAATGCGGGTGCAATATGGAAAGGATCGGGTGGGGGAGGACGTAAGAGAATATAGGAGACAGAGGTTGCAACGTGAGAAGCGAGGGGAAGAGGAAAGCGAGTGAGAATTCTGAGGTGGGAGAGAGGTAGGTAGGATGACGAGGAGGTGCGGGTTGGGGATAGGATGAGAGACGTGGGAGAGACGAATGCCACCGAATTGCGAAAGGGTGGGAGGTAGAGCACGTCACACGCGTGCGACACGCTGGGCGTGTTCTCTCCCCCTGCCACTCGTGTCGTCTCTCAAAGCACGTCCCAGCCACGCTCCGTTGCGCCCGTAATCGCGCCCTCAATTGCGCCGCTACAATTCGCAATGATGAAGCGGCTACGCGGTTTCGCTGCGGAGAGAAACGAGGCGTCATTTCGGCGATACGGCTGGTCATAAACAAAAGCTCAGGGGCGACGCGGTAGGGAGCAAAATCTCACGCCTACGCCCTTTCTATCCCGTCTTCTTTCTCGTTTTCTTCCTTCCATGTTTGACGAAGTGTAAGGTATATTGCTCTTTGTTTATGATACACTCCTCGTGGTTTGTTAAGGTAAATTGTTGCAAATGCAAAAGTTCTTCCCTTTTGCTTGTATTGTCTCTTAACGTAGTGTGTTGTTTTCGAAACTGATGTACCTTCTTCTTTCTCTCTGTTTATTACATTCTGAATTGTGTTCTAATTTTGTTCACGAGACTTACATTTCAACTCTTTTTATTAGCAATATTATTGTTTCATTTTACCCTCAGCCACATCTGAAGTAATCCCCATTCTTTCCTTTCGTATTATACTTTCTATTTATATAAGATTTTCTTCTTAACATTTCGTTTTTCCTAGGTTCCTTCGCGCTATGGACCTGCGCTGACCGAGTAACAGGTTCCACTGACAGCCGCATGAGCAACGATGGCGCTAGAGCACAAGTGCGGCAGCGCCGGTCCTCGTCTTTTATCCGCGGGCGATAGGTACTGGTGGGCAAGATGTTGGAGGGAGGGCGCTGGGGGTCGTGGAAGAGGAACGAACGGGGTGCGAACATGATATACGCGACGATTGCGGCAATCACGTGGTTCAAATTTACGACTCTGCGCGCGGAGAAAGAACTCACGATGAAGAGAGAAAAAAGTTGGGAGAAGAGAATGAGAGAGAGAGAGTGGAATGAGGAAGAATGAGCCATCGAAGGAAAAGGAGGTAGCCTTAGCATCGATAACGACAGAGAGAAGAAGAAAGAGAGGAGCACCGAATGTAGTGCAACAGTACGAAAAACAAACAAGAGGGTGCGAGACAAATTTATGAAAATGTATCGCCTCATATTTTTGGAATACGCGTGCCTGTCGATAGTAACTATGATTCGAGCTCTGTAAATCATGCTGCGACATTGGAGCGCATTGACGCTGTGGGGGTGGTGGCATGTGGAGAGACGAAACAGAGCAGGCGCCGATAGAGACGGAACAGATGTGTTGCAGATAGAAAAAGGTCGGAGATCTGGTTCGTTGATACTACGTTCAAGAGATAGCGCTAAGGTCTGTAATGATTTGCTCAGTAAAGAAAAAGAAACCGAGATGAGTAGTAACAATCCTCATGCCATTTAAGTACATGCTTTTCCCCCATGAACTCTTATGAGTGCAGTAACGTCGCCGCTTCGCTGATCAGTGACGGTATTGTCTTTAAGTGTATAAACAAATCAACGCCTGATTCATTGAGCCAATATTCGTGCAGAGGTATATCAAACGCACAAATTTAAAAAATGTTACTTTACCCAAATAAATGAAATATATACCCTTGCAAAACAAGAACATGAGATCCTATACGTACATGATATATAAAAAATAAGGCACCAATGATATAAAAAACGGAATTGAATGTAATTAAGAAAAATGTTACCACCGATTATAGAATACTTACAAAACTCTCAAAGATATTTTTATTCGGTAATGCTAGCCAGTAGCGGAATTATTAGGTCAAATGTTAAATTTTTGAATGATATGCTTTGTTGTGTTACACTGCAATTTTCTTAAAAAATAAAATATCGGGAGTTTTGTTGAGTTTTTCAATATATGGATCGTAATAGTTTAAACAAAATGTAATGATAGAAAATCCTTGGGTTTTAATTAATGACAGTCAATGGCAACAAAATATGTTGAGCTAGATACTTTATAATTCGATAACTTTACTGGAGTAAGAGATTCATTGGGAGAAAGAATGATGAAAGATTTTTTTGAGATGTGCAAACGCGTTCAGTAAAAAGAACAAGCTTACGTATAATTGTGATTTAAAATATGGTTTTTCATTTTCAGAGTTTGGTTTTAATAAAGAAATGAAAAAAAATGCAATTGAGCGAGCAGAGTACTATATGTCTCTTTTTTTGTTCCGCAGACGCTCAATCTCTCAAATATTTCATCAACGTGAAAGATTATCCGTGTCACATGTTACCTTCGTGCTGTCCTCTCCAATATTGAATGTCATTTTCCCTTGAAAGTCTGTTGAAGAGTCGTGTAATGTTCGTATTATCTGGTTGTTAAAGGTGTCCATGCTTTTTACCTGGAAATGTGAAATATCGGGGAGGTGAACTTCCTAAATGCTATTACAAATTCAAGTACGGAGATAACGTGGATAATAGCCCGCAAGAGGGACCCTAATTGAAACTTCATAAATCATGTAGAAGTGCTCTGGAGACCGGAGGTTGAAGAGTGAGTACCTGTGGGACGAACCCTTAAACGAATGTAAGTTCACAATTAGAATCATTTATGTACTCACCACTGGAATCAGATTTAACATTATTTTAAAAGAGCATTACACGAGTTTAATAATTATCGATTTCTCTTGACCCAAAAGCGATAAATATTTAATTTTCATTGACTACTATATTTGTTTCCTTATTTTGTGATTTTCATCATTTGTGACCCGATCATCATACCAGTCAAATAATGAAAAACATGTGCAAATTATATCCAAAACCATCACAAGTATCACTTGCTCATACCATCCAAGACAAGAAGTGATAAGGTAACTGAAAGCCCGGATAATACAAGAAATGTAATTCAAATATTATTCAAGGACTTATCCAAATGGGGTTCAGGAGGTAAGGACCCCTCTCCCTTATCCCTTAAAAATATACAGAAAGATAAAACATTTCCATGAATTAAGTAATGTAAAGGATTGTTGATCTCTCAATCAGTTCGTCAGATATATCGAAAAAAAAAGTAATGAAAATGGAGGATGGGGGTAGATTTTAGAAATTTCGAGTACGCAGTGTTCTTTTTTTAGTGTTTTGAAGGTTATGCTTACAAAATCCTAGCGACGACCAAGGATGAATGAATGTTCGCTAAAATATTTATTTGTTTAAAAAGTAATTCACTATGCAAAACTATACTTTTAGATGGATCTTTATCAAACTTGACAAAATTGTCTGAAATGGTCTACATTAGACGAGCTCGTACAAGATTTTTAAATTTATACCCATTTCTCACGGAAATTGATTCATTTTTCGTGAATATTATACCAAACCATGGAGTTGAAAATTACGTATTCAGAATGCAAAATACATAAAGAACTATGACTGAAACAGTCTATGCGAAACTAATTCACATAGACTACTTGTCTGAATTAGTATGAAGAGGAAAGGTAAAGTGTGTCCTTTTCTATCGAATATTTTTAAATTATAAATGTAATAGTACCACTCTCTTTGAAGAAATGTAATTTATAATCCTGTTAAACTGTTTTATTGTTTGTAACAACAATTGACAATATATTTACAGTGTAGTGGTTTACACGACTTTTTTCCTCAAAGACATAGTTGAATGTATGTACAATTTAATGTATTGGCCAGCACGAACTCTTATATTGCTTAAGTGATTTTATATGTATTATTTGATCGTTATTTTCATATTTCTCTCAATAGCTCATAAGAATTTGTTTGTGCATTTATTCTTCCGTTCTATTATTTTTAGCCCCGGTCCCCATGCTGTTATTACCATAGTAAATCGATTATTAGTATCAGAGAGACACGTGTGAATATACCCATAATGTTCTTGTTACAACATATGGATATGAATACATAGTGATAGTGACACCACTTATAATGAAGTAGAACATTTGTGAATATTATACAGACCATGTCTGTTCATCCAGCAATTCATATACAAAAAAGGTATGTTGTATTAAATTAATACATACAGGTATGTTGTATAAGATTGAAACATGTTCACAGTTATTTAGTGATGTAAAATGCACTACCGTTGAGAATCAGTAACCCCACCACCATCTTGTAACCCTTCACCAAAATGTATTTCCTCCAATCTCCCTCTCCCCTCCCCCTCCCACCACCCCCTCCTCTCTCGGAGCACCCATGTTGAGGATGCATAACACTCTCTGCGGTCTCTTTCTCCCTCCAACACCCGCAATGACTCCGCCCCGAGGGAACTCAGTTCTCAGTGGATCCGACCGAGTCTCGAGGGTCACTTTCCAGCTTCCAACTCGGACATCGGCGTCGAGAGAACATTCAATCCAACAGGGTCCGTTCCGCTGGCTGAAGTCGCGCTGGGGCTTCAGCCCGACTTGGCGCGAGGCCCCTGGAGCGTTTGTAGGCCGACAACCCTCTCCAGGCGACGTGATTGGAACAGAGGAGAGCAAATTCCCTTTTCGGTTAGCCTCGCGATCGTTTGTGACGTACGTGCAGCTTGTGGCGACGTATTTCCAACACAGAACAAGTGACAGTGGTCGTCGTATGCATTGGCAGGAGAAGAATACAGTGCGTTATGGGAAAACGTTGAAAGTGGTTCATCATTATAAGATAAAGTAGCGATTTATATCCAAAATATATTTATGATTATGAATTACTAGTCGAGTATCAAGTATTGTTTAAAATGTTCGTAATTATCTGTCGCTTAAGCTAGTGAAGTAATGTTACAATTCTTACTCTTTCAAATTACGAATTATGAAAATGAAATAAACAGATTCCGAAGGTTTTCTAATTTCTTAAACACTTTTTAACAATAGAAAAGTATTAAAAAACTCCTAAATAGTTTTCATGATTTCCAATATTTTAAGCGAAGCACACCAAAAAATTTATATGTTATGTGACTTATCTTTATTGTATATTTATCTAACCTGTTGACAAGCCGCACTCAGAGAAGCACTGGCGTATGGTATTCACAAAATTCTCTTCCGATAAATGTCGACGTCTACTGTTTCAAACACGTAATTTATAAGATACTTTCCTGTTATTAGCACAAAATTGAAATTTGAAGTTATATTAACGTAATTTTAAAATGAATATATAGAGATCATATTTAAAAGACTGAAATGCATAGAAAGTGGATTTTCATGTGTGTGTGGTAGCTTATTATGGAACCAGAATTAGTTTAAATAATATACATTGTAGAATGCAACCTTGTTGTACCACAGAGAATATCTAGTTATTAGTTGATTAGGCTCCCCTAATAATGGGACAGATTAGCACTAACAGTATAAACGAAAATGTTTATATCACAGAAACGGTTGTTGTAGAAAAAATGTTAGACTTATTTATAATTCGATAGGTAATGAAAATTATTGGTTAGTCTATCAAACTATAAAATTAGTTACAAAAATATTTTAAATTTCTTTTTCTTTTTTTCAAAAATCAACTTGAACACTATTCATCAGGTTACGTCATGAATTTTTGTTTGTTCATGTTACAATGAGTCCTTGAAGGAAAGATTTATTCACGTTCTGAAAGAATTCATTTACTGTAGATAAGTACTTAAAACTTTTAATCATAATTTATTCTCCATTTCCTTTATTCATTTAGACACAGAGAGACCTTTTGACAGGATAAGTTATTATCATGGTAGGAATACAAACGTAAAAAATAAAATTTACAAAATAATAGTAAGAAACAACGTACAAAATAGACAATAAATAACAGATTCTATTCAAATATACAATTACGGAAGTAGTATAAATAAATTTGAATTATAAATGACGAAATATAGAAGAACATAAATAATAATGATGGGTATTGAAATTTGTTAGCTAACTGACTTGTCTAACAATGCCGAAGCATGACCTAAAAGCGCTGAAGGACAATTAAGGCATACGATAGAATCGAGGGGAGAACGATTAAAAATGTCGATATTAATTGGTATAATGTATAAAAAAGACATATTTGCCTTAACATTTAGGAATGAAAAAATGAATTCCTTATGACGTCACAGATTTGTTTCCCATCACGGGTATATCAACGGATTTCAAGTCTTTCAACAAATGGTTACAAGTGTAGTTTAATTAGTGTTAACTTACACCCTGTAATTCTAAGCTTCTCCCCTCGAAGAAACACATTTCACTTTATAGTGTGTTATGTGAGTGAATTGCTTCTTATACTTCTAGACATTCTAAACTGATGTACTTCAAATGGAGGAGAATAAGAAAATGTTTAAATTCTTTCAACATTAAAATTATTTTCATTACCTGACTAACTTTGAAGAAAAAATTCATAAGTTTTTCCACGGGGGAAATATTTAATTTTTACTTTTTTCAGCTATCTTATTTTTAATAATTAATTTTTGATAGATTTTCCGGAAAGGAAACTTGAACATTTCTTGTTAAGGGTAGTAATAATATCAGGTTGGGATACGTTTAGGAGTTTAGAGATAAAACTTATTCAAACTGTCAAAATTTTAGCTCTTCGGTGATTTAATGAACTACATTTTGTATATAAATCATTCGTTTACGCAAAAAAATTATTTTTATAAATACTCGTATTATACTTTTAAATATACGATTCTCAGTGTAGTTAAGAGGGTTTTTTCGATAAATATCGGAATGTTTGCTACGAGTCAAGACGGAGAATGAATACTACACAAAACTAAGCAAATAAGTGTCTTGTTATTTTTAAATCACACAAGTGAATAAGAACAAAATTTCTGAATTTCTGAAACAATGTATTTACTAAAATTTGTCGTATTAGACTACTCCAGTCTGAAATTGTGAATTTAAATTACACGTCTCATGGAACACGAATTCCGCTGACGCTTTAAAAGAAATATTACATTCCAAGAAGTAGAAAGAGAGTAAACGTTATCTCCCAAGGTTTCTGAGAAAGCGCGAACCGTCAGCAGGTTATTCTGTCAAGTTGCTGTGTTACTTTCAAATGGAGCGAGGAGTGATTGAGTACATTTAATTTGAAATAACCTTCCACTCCACTCACGGCGTGCTATATTCTGGAGGGAGCGCGGTGTTTCGTTATGCAACATTCGTATGGATTTCATTTTATTACACACGAGGGGTGTTGAGACGTCTCCGAGATCTATTCTTCCTTCTCCTTCTTTTGCCAACTCCATTTACTCAAGGGGTGTCCACAGGAAACAAGATACTATTTTTTAAGTGTCAACATGCAAATGTTTGTTTCAAATCATGTTTTAAAAATCTTATTTTAAGCTAAGTATATTTTTATATCATATCTTTGAATTAGCGTATTTTTCTTTAATATTGTTTATTATAAGAGCAGTCATCCAAGTTTTGAAGAGAGATTTTTTAGGAGAGTAATTTTTTGTTATCAAAAGATATTATGTCGCGATTTTCAAAGACCGAAACGTAGACGAAGAAGACAACCATTTTTAAAATCAATCAGACGTAGTTATTACTTCCTGGGTATAGTTTTAAAGAACAACACATTAATGGTTGCTTTGTTTCTTATTGACCTCAATGCCTCATATTGTTTACAGTCCTTTGTAATGGAACCGTGTAAGAGGAGACATTTTAATGAAGTGTATGTTTTTTCAATCGATTTTTTAAAATTTTGGAATTGCATTTATCCTTGACATATTTTCCAATCTGTTTTCATTGCAACTCATTCCTTCCTCAGCCATCTTGCTTTCCAACAACACGGAGTCTCACCCCTCACCCCTTACCCTTTTTCCATACCGCTCCCCTGGGAGACGGAGACGCGCCAACTTCTTACGCACGTACGCGACGCGCAGCATGGGAAACGTTGCGATGCGACACACGCACTAGCGAAGCGTGTGCCACCGCGTGGCAGTGCTACTGCTGCTGCTGCTGCTACTGCGCGACGCGAAAAAAAAAAAAATGCTCGGCAGAGCGTAGTGCAGCACAACCCCGCTTGGAGCGATAGTGTCGCCCGGGACGACGCACGTCGGTGCGCTCCGCGTGACTCAGACATATCCCCGGGTCTTGCAGTGCCTCTTAAAACCTGCAAGGCAGCACCGTCGCGTTCACCCGCCCCGCTGCGTTGGCGGTCGCGACCCGCGACTTCGTCTCCCGCTCTCCTCGTCCTCGCCCCCCACCTCCACTACCGACACTGATGCAATATTCATACCTCCCCAACCGCGCCTTCGTCCTGGGCCATTAATGTTTAACCCACCGCACTGTTCCCGGGGAATTTTTATACGGGTCCTTGCCCAGCGGCGCGAGTGCTCACTAGAGGGCAGGGCCGTCGCGTGAGGCGCTATTAGCGAGGTCGTGGTGTTAACAAAGTATCCGCGGGAATGTATTACTTGCGTTGAGAGACGCAAAGAGAAAGGGCGAAGTTGAGAGCGGGGCGTGGGGGATATACGACGTTGCGAGGGAAGGGCGAAGACAGTGAAGAAGATGAAGGTGAGAGGCGTAGTTGTGTGAGACGGGAACAATCGTGTTGGGAGTGTTGCCAAAGGTAGAGCTAGAAGAGAAGTCTTGTAGAAGTTAGAATGGGAAGTTCACAACCCCTCTGTTCTCAATGAGATTTGCAGCTTGACTTTTGAAACAGTCATTTGCGAGGTGGTCTTGCGTCAGCTCAATTTTTCCATACTGCGAGGCAGAAATGTCATCGTTAACGTCACATGTTTATTTACAATATCTGATTTCCCGAAAGCTCAAAATTTAATGAGGAAAGGGATTAGAGATATTTTGCTTCCAAAGCAAGAGAATGCAAACAATTTAGTATTTTTTTCGAATAGCGATACCCAAAAAATAATTAAAAATATTTTTAGGACAATACACCAGGGTGTTGTGTTTATCCTGAGAGATTTGAATTATTTAATACTTTCTTTAGACAAAAATTATTTGTGTACTTATAAATAATCTAAAGCAATTTTTATTATTTTCAAAATGGGAAGACGTATCTTTTTTCTGCTTTTCAGTCCTCAGCCAAGCGTGATTTGAGATTCTCTTTCACTTGTCGTAATATTGAATTAAATTTAAAGTAGGTTGAAAGACCAATCGAGAAAGTGAATAATTCATGCGTGTATAATAAAGGATAAGGCGAAGTAAAATATAATAAATAGGAAACTATAAGAATATCAAAGAAAATCGCAATTGAAGAATCCAAACAAATAACTTCAGTGTAACCACTGACGTCATTCACTGTAACACAGAATAAAGCACACTGCTCACACTATTGGAGAACCGTGACCGGGACTTAACAATAGCAAATAATTGACGCCAACTCTACAAAGGCGCTAATGATGACGACGGGTTGTTGTCTGTTCTGTGATAGTCTGTGGTGTGCACCAACTAGTCGTTTTCTGAGTCTGAAGTCCAAATGCACTTATTCTCTAACTTCCGATAGTGCTTATCATATTCTTCTTTAGCACATTATTTATAATTTTTCTTCGTCTCTATTACTTCATTTTGGAACGTAATCTGGAGAAAAAAAAATTGCTGTAATTTAGAATTATGATTTATAATAAGGCCGCCTCAGACACCGAGAATAATTTTGGGGACCAATGGAGTTAGGGGTTTAAAAAGTTTTGGAAACACTGCTCTAGTTCAAGGGAGCAAATGTGTGAAATCTATTACCAAAAGATCACCTAAATGGCACAGACGGGGTTTACCACTGTTTATTTCATGTACCCGGAACATTCTTAATAATAGTTACGAGATTGTATGTGATGGTGCAGTTGTTATTTATATTTTACAGGGTGGAATATTTAGTAAGTAATATATATATTTGAAATCAGTTGTATGAGGAGAAAAATACATTTAATGAAAAAATTGCAATAAGTGTAAAAATGCTTTGGAGTGAAATTTAATATTCAAAGAGTTTTAAATGTAGTTCCAAAAAGGAATATTTCTTGCTACTAATTAAAAAAACAATCAATTGTTTAAAAATGACTCAGAGGTTTTTTCATATCGTCTAATCTTACCTCAGAAATATATGAAATTAAGATTTTTTTGTTTGTTTTATGGTAGTCAAAGACTGTACAAAATAAAAGTATGGGTTTTCCATATGATGCATAAAAATTCTGAATAAAGGTTAGGAACTGAGTTTTCAAATGTTACGGAAATACGAAAGAAAACTGCCGTCTGGTGACCATATGGAAAAATAAATGAAAGAAAAAAAAATTGTTTCCGAGCTTGTTGAAAGTTTGCATGCAGGTCAACCTTCAAACTTTGGCAAACTTCAAACAAAGCAAGATCACTGTACATGTGATTTCGCAAAACTACCGCTAAATATTCACCATCTACCAGATTTTGTTGTGTATGTTTATTTGATTCATAAGTAAGATCGCAAAAACTAAAAGGGTTATATACTTCGGTATATTTTTCATATGACGGAAGAGAATTCAAGATAACACGCAAGCAAGATTCAAGTCTATTACATTTTTTCTCTGATGTTAAACAACCTTGCGATAACTAAAGGTTTTACAGTCGTTTGTACATACAAATTTCGCGAGAACGCCTGAAAGAGACCGTAAGTTATTTTTAATTTTTTATCCAGCTCTCCTAAATGAAAAATTCACAGATTCTTTACATATTTACTCGTTTATTGACTCGAGTGATATTGGAGAAAACATTTTTCGCAGAAACATTTGATTTTAAAAGCATGTTGTTAAATATTCTACCATTGTAACTAAAAGTCAACAAGTGCTCGATTGCTCACGACCACGGCAGTCAACAGTTTTATATACTCATGGAATAGTAGCGATGTGCAATGCTGAGCTGCACTGAGCCGCGCAGTCGGACGCCAACAGCTGCGGCAGCGAGACGACGCGACGCGAAGCGACGGTCGCTGGCCCAGGGCAGGCACCACAGGGCCGGAAACACTGCATCCCAGTTAGCCTCACGTTACGCGAGTCCCGAGTGTGCAGTTTGTTGCCGACCCACCAGAGGTCTCAATTAAGATATATTGCTCATGCTGCTTGTTTTGCCGTTTCCTTTCACGCTCCCTGGGCGGGCGGCGGTGTGGCAGCGGCGGGCGGCACGCGAGCATACATAAATATGGTGGGTGCCCGGAGCCTCAGGGCCGAGTTCAAGAACTACCGCACTAAATCCCGCAAACGTTTATTTACAGCAATTAGTGATAAAATTGATAAATAAGACCCATATTTAACCTCCCGTAATTCGTTGTGGAGTTGTGTTGTGCTAATGCGTAGAATAATAGTTCGTGAAAACTGTTAATGTACTTAAAGAATGTGTTTTTGCGGTAAAAAATGGTAGCGGTAAAAAATGTGTTTTTGTATATACATTATGAACATGGATTAATAAAAATTTTTTAAAATTAATTTTCTCGACTACGTATGATAATTATTAGGAGGACATCTTTTTTCATACATGTGATTGAAAGAAATTCATCGTTCACAATGTTCTTTTTTTGAATTTAAATTGCAAAGTCCCACAACATTTTTAAAACGTTTTAAATGACAAAATTGTTTTGAAAGACAATACTAAACACTGACAATCTCTCTAGTAGAAAACCACATAAATATTAGAACTGTCTTTAAAACGCCACTATCGTATGTAGAGGAAGCATTCTAACTAGTTCGAGGGTTTCATGCACTTAACGTAGTTGCATCTGTCAACCCTTGTAATTCCACTTAGGATGCAATCAGCACACAAATGTGATGCGATCTCTATGGTAGAGGCAAGCAATAGATGTCAACATCCCAATTAGACCCATTGCTGGGTAACGTACGTCTCCCTATCTACCTCTCAGTGAATCACTTGCGTTTTATCGACTTAGTTTGTAGACTGTCTCTCACTCTTTACGCGGTGTTTTGATGACGTACTTGCTTTAGCACCATAGAGAAATGGAATTGAAAAGCGAAAATGTAGATCAAAATTAATCTGTTATTTGGCACGTAGGAGAAAATTGGTTAAATACCAAACCACATAACATAAGTAAATAATAATACCAACAACTACAATACCCTTAACATTTTGATAAGAAGTCGCTGTTTATGACTCCTGGACTTCAGAAAGTAAATTTCGGAATTAAGTCTGCAGAAGAATACACTAATTTTTAACTTTATACTTAATTTTATCAATTATATCATTTTTTAACTTCCACGTCTTGATCATTATAATCACTTCATGTCCTATAATTTTTCATTCCCTTTCTAAAGACTATACAATAATTAAGTATACTCCTAAAATTGAAGAATTGTTTTAAACGGTATTGCACCAAATATGGAAAATTATTGATGTTGTTTTGTCAAGTATTACGTTATTTTTATCTATGTTTAAAATTCAATAAAACAATCGGGGCTAATTTTCAGAGTTTAGAAATGTTTTTTGATATTTATTAGTTGTACACTTTGGATTCGAATTAAACTCAAGGTACTGATTTCTAGAGAATATGTGGAATACAATTTTTAATTCCTGTTGAAAGTTCTAATCCAAAAATATATGTGAAATTGTCCAACTTTTCCAACGAAATCTCTGATTAGAAACGGAGAGACAGCGGCACCAGCAGAGAGGTGGACTGTATCATAAAAATAAAATAAATTTACAAACCTCAATTGGAGTTTAGCAAAACGTACAAACAGTTTTCTCTCTAATTACAATAATTTATGTGCACTATTTTTCTGTATTGATTTTTAAAATGTCAAATAATGCCAAGTGATTGTAATCAATTTTATATCACATATAAATCACTCAAAATTTATTTTTTACATTACCTCTATATTTTATATCCTCTCTCATAAACAAGTTAAATCCCTCAACGTACAGAAGATTTGGCTAGATGATTTGGACTCTTCATTGGATGATTAAAAAATAGTTTTTTAATTCGTCAATGACTCACAAAGAAAGACGCATTTTGTTGAGACGCACAGAAAAGAAATCTAAATTACGCTTCTTTCCTCTCAGGAGGAATCTATCCTACATTCTTTTGTAAGGGCTTCCGACAAGCGTCCAGGATATATTTCCTGCTAGTTTGCTGTGAAAGATATCAGAATTAAATAAAAATTTATGATAATAGCTATTTGGCAAAATGCAGAGGAAAGCGCGTAAAGGCAGACCGTTAAGGTGACACTATGAATATTTCATAGCCATGTTTTCTCGGCGATTTTAACATCGCCGTTAAGGGGTATTGGTCAAAAGCTTTTTCGACTCGCCACCAGTCTGCGCTACTGACCGCGTACATTCAGACGGGTCGACTGCTTTCGAGGCATCTTTTTGGCTTTTCATTTCTTTTCAGAGTGGGTAGTTGAGCTTCACTTCGTGGATCAGAACATCTTTTGAAGAAGCTGCAACTATTTCTTTAGAAATCACTCCTAATTGACGACGTAACTTCACACACACACAAAACTTTAGATTTGCATGCATTTTTAAATTATTTGAAGTACCCAATTATTTAAAATTGAAACATCTTTTGGAATTAAAATTATCTCAAAGAGAAAAGAAAAAAGTATTTGAAGTACCTTTTAAATTACTGAGAAGCAATAATACTTTTTTAGATTAAAACAATAAGCAATAAACACGGAGAAGCAGTGAGAAGTTGTTTTAAAATGCATCTCGTTTGTCAAAACACATCAGATTTTTATTAATTAGATTTTAATATCTGTGACACTTTCAAACGTTTGAGGTCTACAAATAAATAAAGTTGAGTACCCGCAACTTTGTTTACGTGAATTGGTGATTTTTGTCCAACTCCTCTTTCTAAAACGCAATTATTATGATATACATAGTGTAATACACTGAATTATTTGAACATATTATCTACTTGCATTATCGGGAAAAATGTGTTCTATATTCAAAGGATAACATTTCTTCTCTTCCTGTCCCTTCCTACGATAAGTCACATAATAAAGAAAATTAATGAATGCTTTAAAGTTCTGATTTTGGAAACTCATCCCATGCATTCTCAATCCATAAATGTAAAACCTCGTGAATTATGTTTCGTCTGGTACCTAGGAGTCTCTACTCATCCAGGTCTAAATTGACAACAATCAATTCTTCAAAATTCAAATTCAAATTTCCCTCCTTTTCTTTCCTTTCATCTAGCGGTCGGTCAACGTAAAGCGAAGGGAGACGAATCGCTTCATTATCTAAATGACTGAGGAAGGCGATTGCCGAAGCCGCTTCGTCCCATGTGTGTGACTTTTGTGTGTTTTACTTCCAATTTTTCGTTAACTTCAAAAATTATTATTTAATAATAATTAACTTCAAATATTTATAATATTTTTAATTTAAACAAATTTTTACGACTTTCGACAAGCACCGATGTGGATCGATTGAACGTTAAGTAAATATAAATATTTATTATGATGGTTCTTATCTTTTTTTCCTCAAATTGCGATAAATGTTAACTTACAAAATGTCAAATTTATGACTAATAATATATAAAGCTACATCCCTACCTTTCATTAGTAAGTAATTTAAACGTAATTTCTCGCCAAACAGGTAAGTATAATGACAATTTATTATATTGGAGGATTATTTACTACTTTCGATACAACCACTTAAGCGTTTTCAGCAAACATTGAAGATTTTTTTCTTTGAATGGAATTATTTTCTGCTTGGATAGTGTTCCAACGCGAAATGTAATAACTGTCAACGAGAACATTTCTGGTATTTTCGTGCCAGTTTGTTTTCCTTGCTTTTTAATGATAGCTCAGATGTATGTTCCAAGTTAAATCTGTTTTGTGGATGTGAACACTATACATTTAATGTAACAGGAACTGGCAAAATGAAATTAACATTAATGAATTAAAATTAATTTTTAATTTGAAATGCAATTCAGAATTTTTAGGTCTTATGACATAGTTCAACTTCTCTTGTTAGGTTGGTGAACATAGTTTAGGATATCGAGTGAAAAAGTGATGAGAGAAGAAAATGAGTAGTCAGGTGAAGCACATTAAAATGTTTATGGTTAATGTGAGTTTTCAGCTAAGACAACACATTTTCTTCCTTGTTTTTTTTGTGGGGTTTTAGGGCTCGTCAACGTCAAGGTCATTAGAGCCTTTCCTCCTTCTTGGACCTATTAATTGGTACTCTACTCTCTCCTGTATCCAGCCCTATTCTGTGTGCGACCTGTTCTTCCCGTTTAGTACTCAAATGGTCGTCTTCCTTCACGTTTCAGAAGATTCGTTGTGGCCTACCACACTGTGCAATCGAAGCGCTCGTAAAGGGTACAGAGAAATGGGAGGAGATCGGAAACGGGAGAATCTCCCGAGAGGGCATATTAGGCGGGCTTTTGAGAGAACATTCGTTTGAGTGGCATACTGGACTGAATGCTGATTTCTTCAAAGAGGACTATAAATCTTTCGAAAGGACCAGCTGCTAAATGAACACTGCTTACGCCCCATGTTCCGTACAAAATAACCTCCATGTTATATACATGAAGGTTAATAAAAGATTTATCATTCCTTGTAATAAACTAACAATGCGAGAAAACCACACAAGAGATACGGGGAGTGAATCACTTTTATTCAATGTCATTGCGAAGTCAATTGGCGCCATTGTCCCGTAAAATTGTGAAAACAGAAAGAAATTCGTAAATGTGTATTTAAATTTGTTTACGAAAATTTTCTTCTTCTTTCGTTTATCTATGGGATAAAGAGATAAACTTATCTTTTTATATTTCCTATAATTCGTACGTTATGATACGTACGTACGTTTTTTTAGTTTTTTTGTGGGGCTTTAGGGCTCGTCAACATCGAGGTCATTAGAGCCCATACGTTTTTTTTAAGTTTAGGAGTATCCAAATCAAAATTTAAAAAAATCTTGCCTCTTTCCTAATAGACAGCTAATCTAGATGATTATTCGAATTTCATATTATGATTAATAAAATAGTTCTTAATTGAAGTTCTTGGATATTAGAGACAAAAGAAAAATTGATCTTTAAATTTTTACTCGTTACAACAGCTTAGAATGTTATAAAATACACAACAATAAATCATACAGTTTTTACTAGAAAAAAAAATAGCTGGATCTAAAAACTAGAACAGTCGGAATCCCACCTCATAAAACCGCATTTCACACTCACATAATAGATTTGAAAGTGTTAGCATGATCGTCCGTATCAGTATACTAATAATTCACGAGAGACATTGACTTTACATAATTTCAATGTTAAAATATTGGGTTCCCTCATTTTTGATATATAATAAAATAATAAAATAAGACTGTTAATAATTTAGTTTACTAAATCGTAATATAACAACACTTCGTATACATTTGAGAATGATTGTCAGAATTATTAATACAATTTATATGACAGTAAATCTCTCATAGTCTATATAAGTGATTGGAATGTTCTTTGCTTTATGTTTAAACGAAGAAATAATTCTTGCGTTTAGACAATAAATTTATTGACTAGGCCGATGTTTCGACAGTAAACGCTATCTTCGTCAGGGCTACAAAAATTTTTCACAACCATATAGGATAATCCAACACTTGCTAAATTACATAAACCAGTATACAAACACCCAACTTAATACAATACAACCCAGAAACACAACATACAATACTATATTTATATATACCCAATTAAATAATCAACCTAATTTCAATAATACATCAAATGGTGCAAATACTTCAATAATGGTGCAGCATTACGCATCTGCACCAGTTCATTAAAATTCTTGTTAAATCTAAACCATTCGTAGAAATTTTACGATTTTAAAATACTTTTTAATTCTTTTAAATGCACGAAACACATATACAAAATTTGATGATGATTGTTTTTTTCCTTCTTAAATTACTATCCTGAATTGATGTATTTTAAAACTTTTATTTTTAATAACGTATTATCGATAATTAAGGTTATTTTTTGTAGATAGACATATGCTGTCACGGAGTTTATTGTGGAACTCTTTAAGGCAAACAATACTGTCATTCATAGTTATCATCTATCTCTAACTGTTCAGGTAGTGTAATTTAATATGGGTGATTTTCCCCCCGATTTCATCGACATTTATCTACAACATCATTTTCTATCTTTCATATCACACCTTTCATTTTTAAGGAAAGTACGGACCAGTGTATTCGAAGAATGCAGCTGGCGACGTTGACCCACTAGAATTCAGGAGTACCTAAATTAAAGACGAATTCTACGAAGAAATGAATGAAGTACGAAAAGGGTGTTTGCGAAGCGCCTAGGTGACGCTCATGGCGATTCGTTCTCTACGGCGCAGCCTCTGCATTTCGAGAAGCAAAAGGGGTGACACAAAAAGAGTGCTTTCACGGTGGTGGAGAAGGCGTTGGTTATTCGCTGATTACGTGACGTCTGGTACAGTATATATTGGGAGGAGTGAAGCTTCTCGAGGATGCTTTACAAAGGAACGTAGAGATTCGTCAGCACGGACATGTGACTGAGCTAAGTAGGTTAGGCTGCTGCGGTAGACTTAACGAACTTATTACTAGGTGCGAGGGTCGTAACTAGTATCAGTTAGTTGTTGGGGTAAACAACTTATATTTTCAAAGGATCAGATAACCTGAGGGTTTTTACAATTTAATTGTCATCAACTATATTTAACCAAGTGTAAACAATGCTCTCTGACAGCATTATTTGTGTAATAACAGATTATTAGATGTATTAATGATTTTGGGAGTTTGTCTCTGTTGTAAATTCAGATTTATAGTTAATTTGTAATAAATCATTATTTATTGTTATTACACGTGGGTTTGGTTGCTCGGGAAACCGAGCTGGTGGCAGCGACAAAAACTACCATAGGGATTTTGGTATATATGTGGATCCCGCTTCTACCAAAGAAAAAATAACATCGCATCAGGGTTTGAGATGTGATGTTACAGTTACCTAAAATTCAATCTCTTTAACTGAAAGAAATAGTCTTTAGAATTCATTATTGTACTTTATTTTACGAGTAGAAGCAAAAAATACACAAAAAAAGCTTTATCGTATTACTCTATTTTACCGTCATTTTAGTGGTCACAATTGGTGATCATTACATTGATACTTAGCCCTCTTTGAAAGTTAATAGATGACACAGAGCTCAATTAAAAATGAAAGATATATTAAATTTCTGATTGAGAAAGTAGTGTTCAGTTTTCGAAAGATAGTCTAACGTTCATACGCTTGTAGAGACACATACCCCACCATTATATTGAAACTTTTTGAACCCAAATCGCATAATTCACAAATCTCATTGGAAATATCTTGCGTGGATCTAGTATAACTCATAAATCTATATGTTAGAGACTATACTTCGTCCTTACGCAAATGTAACTTTATTGTCACACATATTTGAAAAAATATACATAAAAGTATGGAAGTCAGTAATCAGTTCGTTGAAAGTGATATGAACGGATCAAAACCCCGAACTCCCTCACTGAAAGGTGCACTAATCTCTTTGTTAGATAACAAGATACATTGGCCTTATGAATTTGTCCAGAAAGTTTAATTTCATTACAAATACAAGAATTGTTATAAAACATGCATGCAGTGTTGGAATTTATCATCGAAATATGTTCAATTTGTTAAACAGGCAAAGCTATTGTTTGGAAGTGTGGTTGTTCAAAATTAGTCTGGCTATAGAATTACATAAAATTACATTATTCACAAGTCACGCATGAATAAAAAATCACTCATTTTCATGGACCTCAATGTTAATATAAGTATTTACGATCATACATTCATAGATCATTCGATGCTGAAAAGAATGTTTGAAAATTAACAGTATTATAACTCTTGAATTCATTTCAACTGAATGTATTTCGCTCTCTTTGCAATTTAAAGTAATCCTTTCATTCTAGCCATTACATGAAAAATTAATTCAGTGTTAACTTTCTTCAATATATATCTGTAAATATATTTCAGATGAGAGAGAAAAAAATCCTGAAATAGTTAACTCGGGAACAATGTTTTACATTTTTATATCAAATTATATTAAGCTTCAAGTGTATCTTTTAAACAAGTCTCACAGGTTTTGACAAGGACCCCAAATGCTTTGAGAAAGAGCGTAGGGAACATCTCTCCAAATATCCGACTGACCGCGCAATGAAGAGACAATGAAAGTCACCTCACAGAGGAACCACAAACTCTGGAACGGATGGAAGTCGGAAGCATTGAGAGGGAGGGCGGGAGGGTGCGAGGGTAGGGACGACCGCGTCCTGCCATCGATCGACTTCCTCAGTCAACCCCCGCCATCGCGTTATCTCCCTTCCCTAGCGACCACGCTTCCCATCCCTCTTCCAACCTTCCGCCTGTAGCCCTTGTGTGACCCTTCATCCCGCTACTACACCCCTCCTCGGGCACCTGTCTACACTGAACCGCAAACCTTTGATCTTTTACCAAACCTGTGACTCACAGTGAAGAACTCCTCTGAAAAGCGTAAGCGTTACTGGATACCTTTCGGTCAGAATATTTCAGATGGAAAGACTGCTTCAAGAATCGTAGAAAATATTTTACCTGAGATTCTGCACAGTGGCAAAGAACGATGAATCAAAACTACGTGATGGAAGTAGTATATTAAAAGGAACATACTGGGATAGGTGGAATGAGTCGGTTTTTGAAAACTCAAAATGTGGTAAAATGTGGAATACGACCTTGTGGGCTGTAACCTTTGATCTTTTACTGACCGCTGATTCTCAGCCAAGAACGGATTTAAAAATAGGATGCTCTGCAGATACCATATTTGACTGAATATATTAATAATCTAGAATATAATAACATATAACTACATAACAATTTATTCTGCGATTTTTGGTTTCATTGTGGAAAAGTTTGGCGTTGACATTTAGCTGTACATTAAATAGTTTACGGAAATATAAGTAAAATTATTTAATCTCTCAATGTGATCATATTCTTAAGGAGTGGTAAGAATTTATAATATTATCACATATATCCAGATTGATCAAGAATTAATATAGAAATTATTTCGTTGATTATGATGCCAGTTGCAGATTTAAAATCTATACAACGATAGAAATAGAACTTAAATTTAAACTTAAATATCCAAGCAGATGTTGTGACTAATTTCTCAGTACAGTTTCTTCAACGTAACATATATATATATATATATATATNTATTCTACTCTCCATTGCGGCGTACTGACAGTAGTGAGGGAGACTATATAACGAGGGAGATTGAAAAATGGTTGAATATGTTTCTGTCATATTCCTGGATTTCCGATACTACGACGATTTTTTCCGGAGTTTCTTGAGAATATGTATCAATGTTTAAGTGTAATTGGATTAAATACCCATTTTAACTTAAACGAAATTGAGGATTTACCATTCTTGAGAGCACTTTTATTTCTGTGAATTCATTTTATTATATTTCTGTCGTTATATTAAGATAACTTTGTTGAGAAGAAAGATATTATTTAAGATGTTTTCAGTGCAGTTTCCATCCTGTGTCAAACGTCAATCCTTGACGAGAATACAAATCACGAAATATTGTTTTCACTCAATTATACAGCTGATTTAATGGTTTAATGAGTTTTAAATGCAGCGCGCAATCAGGAAGAAACATCTTGTGGATGAGTCGAGTGAGTGCACAAAAGACAATTTATAAAGACAAGAAGAATATATTGAGTAGTAGACAGTTTTATATTGTAATAATGTTCAACATTACGATATGATGACATATCACCAAAATATTACAAACTTCATTGAGTTCTTGGTTTGAAAAAAAGAAATTGTTGTTCATTGCGATGTGTCCCATTTATTCTTCTTTCGTTTGAGCACTGATAGCAACCAAGAGAGACTTGTTGAAGAGGAGTGTTTGCTCTACTGGTAAAGTGATTCTTTTGAATAATCATTAATATTGGAGATGTTTTCGTTATAATCCGCCAAAACTCATTACACCGAGAAAAAAAATCTATTTCGAATAATGATTATTCACGAATTAAGTAAACGCAGTACATATATTAGAAACAAAAGTTAAATCGCGTAAAAACAAAGGAAGTTACGACACGTTTTACCCATTGTAGTCATCACTGGTGTCATTAAGTTTGCAATGGAACTTCTCAAACTTGGAAAAGTTACTTCTTTATTATCTCTCTAAGCTTAGAATATCCTCTATACACATAAATATTTTTTAAAAATTAGAGGAATAAATTGATTTTGGCAGAATCAAAAAGTGGAAGGGATATTTTATCTTTTCCAACTTTCCGTAAGAAGTCACTTATTCTTAAATATGGAATCGAAACTGCAAATGAGACCCGAATGTGTACTTTCAAACGATCAAAACTCTAAGAAAATATTCCTGCTGTTTATTTTCCTCATAAAGAGAACACAACAAATACAGTTTTGAGGATTCGAGGACAATTGTTTTTCTCGTACAAACTATTTAGTTAAATTACTACTATTAGTGAACTGAAGTACCACCACTAGTTTATTATGTAATCAATTTTTTGGAGGGAGGGGGTAAGACGTTCACATATTAAACTGACATAACGAAACTTCAAAAGCTATATTTTTCTGAAACCAATTCTAGAATTCATTAATATTTTATAGATTAGAGCAACATATTTTTATTTATTAGATTTGAAGGGAAATAAGAAGAAAACAGATGAAAATGAAATAATCATTGTGATTCATTAAATAACCCAGAATGAAAGCAGTTAATTAATACCACTCCAGTATTCAGAATGAAAGAAATTCATTTTGACCTTTACTTGATAAACGATTCCATGAGCAGTTGAGGTATAAAACCATTATGGAAAACAGTGGTGCACGGGATGTTCTTGACGGAGAGCTGGAGCGGATTCTATTGAATTATTTAGTGACTGACAACCCTCGCTCTTCACACTGCCTCTGGTAGGCTATTCCTTTCAGTTTAATGTTCATGTAAATAGAATATGAATATTGAATCATGTTTTTTGGAAATGACTTGCTCATAGAACTGAACTTTCGATATATCCTATTGAAAGAGAAACCAGAAAAGTTACTTCATAAATCAGTGATTTTTAAACTTATTTTTCGGAGATCATTCTCGCAGATTCCTTTCAAAATCTTATGGTAAAATTAGTTTAGAATATCAATACAATTGTTAACGAAAAGTGCCATTTTTGTACATTTAGGGGAAGGAATGTAGACAGTCCTGGTCCGTAACGGCAGGAAGATTCGTCACCGTTCCTTTGTGCCGACTCCATATCACAGATTCATCATTGTAATAATTTTGCATCTTTTAGTTAGTTATTCAGCGACCTCTCTTGAGCAACCATCTCTTAGACCCTAGCTGTCAGACAGAATCGGTGCAACTTATCAATTGAGACCTGTTCCTTCCCAAATCGATGCAGTCAGTGGTGAATCCTAGAAATAGTTCCTTCCCATGTTGCCAGGGTGAGAGATGACGAGCTCACTTGAATGGTTTTAAAAGACGTCTTCGCTGCTGTTAGTTCGACATTTTTAACATTCTCTTCGACAGTGCCGAAATTTGAAATATAATTCTTATGTGTGATGGAAAAATTTCGGTCACAACAATTAAATGCCAAGTACTCCAAATTATGACGCAAATTTAGAGTGATCAAGACACTCGAAGTATGCAGAAATCATTTTCCGTACTTAATTGTGTGCACAATCACAATTTTATATTTTCCCAGCATAATATACCAAAATTATAAATAGGAAATCTCTCAAAATTACCCCATAAGAAAGCATTACATTGTTAATAGACAGCTCGTCGTTGTCAGCGACAAAATACGTTTGGAACCTGATTGGTGTGAGAATTAAATGGATAAAACCTACTAACTAAGTGTGTCGATTACATTCAGTAACATAAAAAACTAATAAACAATATAAATGTTCATCAAGAGTTAATGAAAATATTCTGGCAATTTTTAAAAACTATAATGAATGTGTTATAATGTAATAAAAATAGTGACAGATTTTGAAAAAATATGTTTGTTGAATTTTTTAATACCTATTTAAAATAAGAAAAAGTAGGTAATAAATAATGGCACTCAAATGTCGAGTGCTGGAACATGCGAGTCTCAAATTAATATACGTTACATATTTCTTTCAATGCATACTTATTATCGTACACATCAATACTTATTTTTATCATGTACTCATAAAAGTAATTAGGGAATGTGTGCCAAAAACGGTGGCGTAAATTGAGCGCGGATGCACAATTCCTTTGTCTTTCGTTATTAAATTATGTTCAACTGCTCTCCAAGTTTCATCCCAAAATCTACTGTTGTCATGCAATTTAAAATCTGACTTCGCTTGATAATCAATTGAACATTCCATGTGAAATCCACCATTTCTGATCTTCATGTTTCAGAATTGGATGTTCAATTCTTAACTTAGCTAAAATTTACGCCCTTCATATTGAATCTGTCTCTTATNGCCCTTCATATTGAATTAATTATCCTGCATATCATGGATTAAATCACATTGAAATAAATTTTTGTTTTTAGCCGTGTACGGTAAATTGACTGATTTAGAACAGTTTGTATCAAGGTGAATTAAATATTTCAATAAACATGTTGCCATAAGCTTGAATGTATCAAAAGATAGACTTATTTTAAAGATTAGGACATTTAAAGTTCGCAAAAGTTGGTGGAAGTTGAGCTGACTTGCAAAAATTGAAGATTAATGTCAAAAAAACAGACCATCTGAAAAATCTAAAACTATGCATTTTTCTTACAAACCAATGGTTCTACAAATATACAAAAAAAATCCAATTCTGAAACATAAAGATTAGAAATAGTTGATTTCGCGTGGAATGACCTAAATACAGCAGCAAAATCACGATGTGCGTGTGACAGACAAAGCATGTTTTGTATATCTTTATGTGGGTTGTAATGAAACATGTGACAATATCATGTTATTCCTGTACTACATAGTGTCTCAACAATTATTAAAACAATTTTAAAAGTTAATTAATTGTAAAATGTTAGAAAAAATGTTTCATGTTGACTCCGAGGTTATACATCGAAAGAACAATTTATATAACGTATTCTGATCACAACTTCTGTATGAATACTTTTATCAACATGAAAATCAGTGTTTCGAAATCTTTGCGTTAAAAATTCTCTCTCATATGTATGAAACAATCGATGCTTTAAATTCATACACGTTGATAAATAGTAATGAAGATTTGAAAATATCAATATAAAAATCATCAGTTGAATAAGTACGAATATATGACTCTCCATAAATGTATTTATACATGAACAATTCCTCTAAATTAGTTCTCAAGCTTTTTTTTTGCAATTTGTATCGAAACTCAATCATTTTAATTTGTATTAATAAAATTTAATCCATTTGTTTGCAAGGATTAAATAATTTCATATTTTTTTGTGTGAAAATAAGTTTTTAACATTACTTTTAAATTCAGACGGCAATATCTTTAAAAACATTACCTAAAAGTTGATGTCTTTATAAATTACCAATACTAATAATGAATATCCAAAGCAGAGAAAATAGGAAAGAACGTGGAGTAATTTTTTGGTTTTGTAGATAGTATTATTGTAATGTAGTAGATTGTAAATAGTTTGTTCTACCAATTGAACTTGAGAAGTTGCCGCAAAAATGAATAACAAAATGGGAAAATCATATTGTTTACATGTAATTATAATATAATCTCGTCAATTTCAGACTCTAGAATTTTGGTCTATATGACTCCAAATATCATTGATAACATTCTTACCTGTTACAGGTACCCCTTGATTTAGCCTTGAAGGTTTCCTAAGTAAAATGCCTACTTTGTTCTTGTAATTTCAATAAATGATGTCGTACGAATATTTTAAACCTTACAAAAATACTTGTCTATAATTGAGGATATTTTATTCAATTTGTGGAACTAATTATGCAGACAATATTTTATTCATCCTTTAAATTACTTCATTTTGTTATTTGTTCTCTCGAGACACAGCTTATTCATCCTAGGCTCCGTGACTGCAACTCAGCTTACTATTTAGTATATCGTTGTAGACGCAAATCATCCAGCCTTTCTTTGTTCCAAGAATCTTTATCCCTGCCTCAAGCTTCTCCTCCGGCAACCAGTGTCCGCAACCGCATTTCCAACCGCTGTCATCTTCTCGGCATCAGAGCGACCGAGGCGCTGTCACTCGTCAGAGTCGGGGAGGTGCAACGGGGATACGGCCACGGGGTCTGTAGCAGATAACAGCACAGACGGCGAATGGTGGTGGTAGCGACAGTTATCCCGTTGGGGAACCCCCTGTAGGGTGGGGTGGAGTGGAGGAGGCATCATCGCCCGCAATGCGTCTGTCTCTCTTCTTCTGGGAGCACTGCTTGTGGAAGACGCACCGAGGAAACAATGAGGACAACGCTTATCACTGCGGCGCCTGGCAATACGTGCTTTTTATCGGCGTCCGCTGCCTCTGCCTCGGTGCACGACTCTCCAAGCGTCGCTTTGCCAGAGAGGAGGATATCGAGGAGCGACTCAGTCGACCAGGATTCGATAGCGACTCATGTTGATGATCATAGCTGCTTTAATTACCAGCTTCATCACGTTTATTGTGGAGAAGCATGTGATAAAATAAAACATGCGAGTTTACGACAGATGTCATTTTTTTCTTAGATCGATTTGTACTTAATTAGTCTACGATTGATGCAGTGGCAGAAACAAGATTTTATTTTTGAGAGGTTTCGGAGGAATACGAAAATGTGGAAATTTTGTATAAGATGATGCAATTTTAAGACAATTTCCAATTTTATAAGAATACATCTTACTACTTAATGCGAATAGTATGTTCTTAATAACATTTTAAATTCTGTCACGAAATATAATATTACTTAAAAAATATTTACGGGAGAGGCTTGAACACGGAACCCTTTTCCCCCTAAATCCACCCCTGAAGGAATCACTACTTAATTTCAAGTGGGTGTCTAAAGAAAGGGTCACAACCAATAATGTTTTAAGGTATCGAAAAATAAGATGCAAATACTAAATTCTCTGCAAATGCAAATACTAAATACGTGACGCGAAAATTGGATATACAGTATATTGGAGGTATAAAGAAGCTAGAGATCGCGGATGTAGAAGATTATAGGATTATAGTATGATAGACTTCTCTCCAATAGTTTGAATTATGGACTCGGATAAGAACGAAAGGTGGTGTGAAAGTAAAGGCGACCGAAGGGTTTTGAAGAAGTTGAAGTAGAGATTTGGTGGAGGTTATGGAGTGAGGCGATCCATAGAGCCGTTATTGATGGCAGAAATGTGAGAGGCCGGGGGTTTGTGAAAATGGGGCTGGTGGAACGAAAGCTGGATATTAGGAGTACTTGAGAACCTCGAAAATCACGATGTGGAAAGGTACAGAAAAGGAAGGATTTAAAGGGAGGGTTTGTGGAAGAACTCATTCACTTGAGACGACAAATTTTCTTGTCTCATTTCGAAACCCATATTTAAGAGTTTCAGAAGTGACAATGAAATGGAATTTGCATTTTTATGAGTAATTTGAGTCAGTTTATGTTGGATGGTTTAGGAGTTATACAAAGCTTGTGCTCTAATATACAACTTGAACAACTTTCATTGAAAACCTCATCATTACTATAAGAATTGTTACTAATACATAAATGATTTAACGATAATAACCAAATATCGTCCTTATATTGTTAAAATTTCATGCAATAAAAGGACGTTCTGATATTTTAATATGTGGTGGTAATGTTCTTTCAGAAAAAAAAGTCTTAGTAGTTTAGATAACTTAACGGAAACGTTAGTTGTTCTGTTTCATTCCCTTCTGTGGAATAATTAATACTTATTGTTCATTTCACAAAGGTTTTTAATGCGAAAGGATAACATAAAAAAATAACAATGTGATATCAGTTTAAAAAAAAAGTATTTTTCAAGTTTAAAGTTGAAGAATATTTTCAAATATGGAAACAATTTATCTTATGACTCTTGATATTTAACTGATTGTTTTTGAGAATGCAGAGTGCAAATGTGGAGTAATAAATTCAATTCAACGTAGTGTTTGTGACATCGAAATTCAAAAACTTATTG
Organism: Laupala kohalensis; assembly: GCA_002313205.1. Classification (NCBI taxonomy): domain Eukaryota; kingdom Metazoa; phylum Arthropoda; class Insecta; order Orthoptera; family Trigonidiidae; genus Laupala; species Laupala kohalensis. The sequence continues at coordinate 57,780 of NNCF01134747.1, forward strand.
ATGATTGATCACAAAATTTTATCTCTGTTCGTCTTGATTGGACATTGAACATATTAATATTCTTGCAAGCAAAATGGGTAATTTTTAATTAAATTTAAGAGCGAGAGAAAAATGAAAACTAGTTTTCTTTATAGAGGATGCGATTCGAACAAAAATCCACTGGTGATTTTTGAACTGAAGGTTTCGCTAGAGATAACTACGTTTACACTCATTCATCAGTACATTGCTCCAGTTTCGGCAGATACGCTCATACGATACGGAAGACGACGAATACTCAATACCAATAGAAAACGAGATGATTATAAGAGAGGTGAAATAAACAGAACAATTCGTTTCAGTCCCTTCCTTCTTTAGTACAACGATTGACAGAGGAAAACAGAACCATTTATTAGTTTGTTATTTATATTTGTTTCGACATCTGAGGTCATTAACCAAAAAGTCATTTATTTCATCTTTCTTACATTACTGAGAAAAGCGTAATAAATTTATCAGGAATTCCATCTTGAGGATTCGATCGATACAAAAAGAAACCACTACGTAACTCGACAACGTTTCGGTCATATCCATTCTCAAGGCTAAAATATAAAATTAAAAAAAAAAAAATTTACAATCCATAACAGGCTCTACCCAAAAATATTCTCACAATAGTTGCTAAAAATATTTACAACTTAGGAGTTTAATTCCACAAGCCTTGTTACAATATTCCAAAAACCTCATATGCATCACTCATCTACATCCACCATGACATCTTCAAGATAGTACTCCTTCAGTATTAAGTGGTCAAGAACTGTATAATTTAAGGTTATAAATTTAAGTTCTACTTTGCTTTTTAAAAGAAAAAAAAACATCAATGCTTGTAAATGAAACAATGAGAAATGACATAGAACTAAAAATTTAAAAAGTTAAATCATTCGCAACATATCACAAAGAGTTTAAAGTTAGTGGAAAATTTATTGTTATTGGTTCAAACAATGAGGAATCTACAAAATTGAATATTAGGTTGAACGAGAAACTTCGTGGAGGACAATGATGACTGGCAATGCCGAATGGACTTCATTCATAGCCCCCTCGGGAGGAAGAGGTACGTGTCAACCAGTTTCCACTGGTCGCCAGAACATGGCCTCTGCATATGCGAAGTCTAATTACTGGAACTCCGCTTGTCGGCTCGGTACAGTCAATTAAGTTTTGAGCCGTGCGCCTTTGAGGGGCCCTTGGGCCGCTCAGCATGACAGACACAGTCGCAAGGGGCAAAGGGTTACAAGGGAACGGGGTGCAACACAAATGGTAAATGCGGAGCTGTTGGTAATATCTGTCAATCGTATTCACTTGAAGTTGGTGTACATGTAAGAATCGTTGGTCGAGACATAGAACCATGGATGAACCTATCGCAGAAAGGGTCCATTGCTTCGAGTCTTCTGAGCGGCTCCCTGGACAACTTAGATTTCATTTATATAAATAATTAATCAATGATATAATTAAAAAAAATAATGTAACCGGTTCTCGTTAATTCTGACTTCTCCAAAATTATAAAATTTACCTATATATAATTCGGAATAAATTTTCTTTCCATTTTACGTTTTCATGTGGTCTCATATTCTACCCAACATTTACAAACCAAAGCAATGGGAGGAGACATAAATGTAAGGATTACGCTTTCTTGTAAAATAATATACCGGAAAAGATGTGTTGAGAAAAAAGATCTGCAATCGTGTTCTGTTCATATTATTCACCTAAATTTCTCATGAATAATGAGAGAAATATATGAAAATTTGAAACGAACTTCCGGTTATAAAAAACACTACACTATTGTTTAACACACAACACTATTGAATAAAAATGTGGAGATTGTAAAAATATATTCAGACTGATGTTTGATGGATGGTGAGCTTAATTTAACAAGGAATAAATATTTGAAAAATAAAGAACGTTATTTCATTGAAAATTTTACTGACAAAAAACTTTATCTTTCGAGCAAAAATGATATCATAGTCACTTAAGACAATGACAATACGTTGAAATATTTTCAGAAAAATATGTCATATGCTTAATCTGAATCCTAATTTTTATCTGTTTGGTTCAAGATTAGTGAAAGTTTGTTCATTTATTACAAGGAGGAAGATGGGCAGGTATACGAGTACGTGATACAAGTTTGTGTGAATTCGTCGGTCAGTTGAAATTTTATGAATTGTTAGGGTATACAAATAAAAATGTCGTCTACGCAAACAATAATTACAAAATATTTCCGTATCTTATCCACAAACCTGAAAAAAACTCTCAAGAACAATAAAGGATAAATTAAAGGCATCAGCATCGCAGAACTGTTGCTGGAAGAATCTCGCAACGAGCAAAATCTAAAGAGAGAATTGTTAAAACATTAGAGATCGGGAATAGGGTAGGTCTCGGTGAAGTGGTTGGAGTTTGTGGAAGAGGAATGCGAGCATTTCAAGGTTGAGACAGACCAAGTAGAGAAAACCAGAGGGTGCGGCAGCTCTCCCCTCCCTTTTTCGGCCACTAGGAAGCGCTGAAAGGCTCATCGGCGCGACGCCGGAGGCCAACCAGTCGCCATTCAGAAAGAAAAAAAAAAGCTCGCGATGATAAAATATTTGGATCCCCGCGTATATCTCTCCTACTTCGCCTGCCCAGTCCTTTTAGATACTAGTGCCGATATTTATGCGATGCCATGTGTCTGAGTATAGCGACACCGGCCACGAGCGATAGCGTGGGGCTATCTGTCAAGATTTCGCGCTCTGCGATGTAAAAAGAACGTTTAAGCTTCCCTGGTAACGTACTCTTAAACGGAAGGTTTTCGTTACATCCAATATGAATTTATTTCAGGGTTCGGAGATAATGTAGCGAACGTTGTGGGTTTCTGGGGATTAACTTTTGAAAACGTGCTGTGCCTTTTATAAGCTCTTAATGCACGCCTTTTGGATAAAGTGATAGATTTTATTCTCATTTTAAAGCAGACGATTTCAGACTGAAGATGTGTGTTGTATGTATGTTCTTTCAAAGATAAAATGGTCATTTTTTAATCTATTATTTAAAAAATAACTTTAGCATAGGACAATATTAAAGAAATACGCATTACGACTCGAGTTATTTGGGAAAATCGGAGTTATGAGACATGACTCCTGTAACATGAGAGTAATACTGAGAGGAATATCATAATACCACCGTTTACGAATAAATTTTGTCGTTAAAAACATTTATTAATATTCTTACAAAATTATTTAATTCCTAATATATTTAAGCCTTTGTTGTGTTCAATTCCTATCTATTTTCATTTTTATAGGTTTTTGAATGTGGAATATAATTTCTCGTACGCGTCATGTTACAATAACAGCGAGTTTTCGAATCCAAGTTGGTCTCCAAAATAACACTATTTAAGCGTAGAATGGTGTTTCATGAAGAACTTTGCATCATATCGGCTTTCAAATACTTTGAAACAATTTCAAACATTTTTGAATATATAAATGATACATTTACGTTCTAGAGACTAAAATATAATTGTATTTAATTATGAGATGAAGTTAAAATACATAAAGTAATAAACTTTAAATTGTATTGTCGAGAAATGTTTTGACGTAGGTATTACACTAGTTACGCTGATAATTGTACTAAATAAATAAGAAAACAAATAACACAATTACTTTTAAGTGAGTTTATGTTTTCATTATTGAATTTTCATGTAACAATTTTATGTCATATTTACTTTAGAAGGGGAATTGGATCAATCTTAACACAAAGCTCGTAAAACGTATTTCAGTTCTTGACGTAGCTTTTCGTACAATAACAACAGACTCATATTCCATTATTTGATATTTATTTTAATCAGTTGATAAATTAAATTTTCCAGTCTTGTTAGTAAATATTCTGACATCAATGAAATCCTGTACTCCATACAAATACCAATAGATTTTGTCCTGATGCCAGTGGCATAAAATGTACCAGCATATTTGTGTGAATATTTCTCCGAATATGTCTGGAATAGAATGATCAAGTGAAATTCAAGTGCATAAAAATTTAACATGTAAGGTACAGTTTCTAGTTTATAACGTTTTATATAAGTATTTTAGTATAAGTTTTTATGTGAGTTTTCAGTTAAAGTATTTTAAATAAGTGTGATTCTAATGAAGTACATGTGTTTACTTCTCGATTTTTTCTATTACATTTCTTGACTTTTTTTTGATTTTATGAAATCAAAAATCAAATTTGACGATAATTCATACCAAAATTGTTTTCCAGACAATGAGCCCTGAATCAACTTCTTACGACGTTAGAAAGTTTATCACAATTTATGTCAAAGCGGATGAGTGTCCTGTGAACTGTTTTACATCGTAGAAATATTGAAGAATGAAACAATGTTTTTAGTGGGTGTTTTCCCGTACTTTGAATGTAACACTTTCAAATGTGAAAAGCGTACCAGTAAGTGACGTGACGTGACGTGACGTGTAATGGTACAGAAATTAGCCGCTGACAGACTTGTCGTGAGTCGTCTGTGGTGAACGCGGGCGCCAGCGATGTGGGGGTTGCGCGGAATGCTTCCAACCGGCTTAAATCGTCGCGTCCGGGACAGCGATACGGCCGGACGTGGCTGTCGCATAAAACGCCACGGTGGCATTCGGGTTCTAGAGCGTGAGCTGAGCAGGAGAGGAGTGGGCTGAGCACCGACGGCGACGACGACGACGACGACGTGGAGTGAGAGGCCGGGACAGTGGGACGGGGTGCGCGCGCACGTCTAGGGCCTCGGACGACTGTCACGTGACGTCAGGCATCCGGTCGTCGACTCCCGTCGAGAGCAACGACGTCACGTTAACCGTCCCCGTCACTCATTCTAGACACCGTTCTGTTTCCACTCGTCTCGATGGGAGGCCCGTACTTATATCTATTAAGCGCCTCGAATCATTTTCCCTTCTCTGTATCATTGGTTTCTTTCCTTTTTTACACATTTTATGTCTCACCACATAGAGTTCTTTAATTCTTCGATATATCCAAATGAAATAACTTTTCTTATCTCGATATAAATAGTTGAAATTGGTTTCCATCGCTGTAGGAGCGTGACTTAACATGATTTAAACTAACTAGTAACAGCTTTGTCTCTTCTTCGATGATATTATTCGTCGTTTCACTATCTTCCCTTTTGGATACTCTTAGATGAAACATAAAAAAATGAATTAATGAATATTGTACATACTGCTATTATAAATATTTATGTTGGGTTTATTTTTAATCAGAAATCAGGCAAATGTTTGTATAGATTGTTCGTCAAAAATTTAAAAGTCTTTCAAAAATAAGTTCTTAGAACGTTCTAAGATAGAAAAGTGGTCGTCACTTGTCTCGGATACGCTATTCTACACTATTGCGGAGAGTACAGTTGGAATTGGAGGATGATGCATTATGTAGATATTTATCCTTACACACACCCTAATAATTTAAAAATTAATTTTAACAATTTCCCTAATTTTACAAACCATAATCACCTATTCATTGATGTACAACGTCACATGAATTATTATTTGCATATTTGTTATTTTCTCAAAGGAAATACGGTTGGAATATTATTAAATTGGCCTTAAGACCTTTTTCCGTGTAAACATTCTGACCCGTAAAATATTCCGAAATCCTTTCTCTGACGGAGGGTGAGTGATCTGCTTGGCGTGTCTTCGCCAGTTCAGCGTCCAAAGCCTGAACTTTGAGGTTTAAGTGACACGTATCCTTTGACAGGACACGGAGGCACGTGCGAACTGATGCGTTCTCCCAAAATACTCGGAGATCCAGACACCGATCCTCGAGTAACGTTGGAATCAAGCAATTCGATAGAATTGCTCTTTGATTCGTTTAGGAGAAAACGTGAGGCTGAGGGTTACAGAGTTGAAACAGTATTGCATTTCAGGAGAGAACGTTTTTTATCATTTCATTTATTTTGGACCTACGGTATATCTAGTAGTGTCATCTAATTTAACTTCATAAAATAGATACTTCAAATTAATTCACATTCAAAAGGGTTTTATTTTAACATAAAATATACAATATATATGGCGGGGCTTAGGGCCCGTGCGCCTTACAGAAGCCATAAAATGTGACGTGGGCTGTGCATACTATCCCCTAGTATTCACTCTCAGTGAACTGAAACAGTAACTAAAAATAGAAATATTAAACGATTTCGATTATTTGGCAGGTAACTAATACCAGTAGCGGCAAAGAAAATTAATAAGTGATAATAAGTAATAATAATAAATTTTTATACTGTCAAGCTACTTTTTTAATTTTAATTTTAAATCTCAGTTATTGTTATATATATTTAAATGACTGTTTCGTTCATCGAGCATCGTTGCGAACTATGGAAAACCAACGGTTAGGGCAAGCGCGCTAAGTATGGGAAGAAAAATCTGGATGGCAACTGGAAAACTGTAACAGAACAAAACAATTCGGCGGCAGAATCAAATAAATTCATAGAAAGAATATATACTTATCTGCAGGGCAAATAACATATGCATACATACCAACACACCCAAATAAATCTTGTTTACATATTTACCTACATACTCGTATACTTACATGTACGTGTACCCATATCCGCATATGGGTACATTTTTTTAAATAAATGAAAACATACTAAAATAGAATACTAATATTACTACCACTACTATTACTTATAATAATAATAATAAATATAATTTAAACAGATTGAAATTAAGTATGTTCATTCTGGTCAATCTCCTTCATCAGTTCCGCCTCCCTCTTTTTTCGAACCCTACTCAGAAACTTGCCAAGGAGTAAATTAACGAAGATTCTATTATCTCGCATTATTTCAAAAGCAAGAGTGTAATTTCATGGTTTACGATCGTATCCTCCCTCAAGAAGCAATTTTTGTTCTACCTATTTCAGTGTTAACGCAAATTAGCAGAATGTGGGCACAGTCTTCTTGTTCTGTGATTAAAGGGCATTGCGAATATCGATCCACCATCAATTTCCTTAATTTCCATCTCCAGAGTCGAAACCAAACGTAACCCGCTTTTGCTACCTTGTTTAATTTATCTATGTACGGTTTTCGACCCTAATCTCTTGCCACAATATTCTGCACGATTAGTGACCTCTTTTCCTGTCTCTCAGCCGTTATATTTTGTTTCTCTATGTCTTCAAGTCTCTGAATAATTAATTCATAGTCAGATGTCGCCGGAGCTGTCTGGCACATATGTTTTAGACCGGCAGGTTCTATTATAGTTATAATATATCGTCCCCACCCATCGTTACACGTTAACTCGTAGCATTCGGATATATTGCTGTTCCTTTCCCCATTTCTTATTGAAACCCAATATTTAATGGCCCTCATCTTAATTTTTACTTCTAATGGTAGAACTCCGAATTCCCAAAGAGTACCACAGTTAGCTGTACTCCGAGGTACGCCAAGAACAATTTTCATGAATTTATTTTGAAGCGAATTAAGTGATGCGCAATCCACAACACCCCATATTTTAGCTCCATATGCTACTACGGGTACGAATAGTGAGGTGAACATTGTTACTACAATTTTTGGATCGATGTCAGGGATGGTACCAGTACTTCTTTGGATTTCATTTAGAACATACTGGCCTTTTTGTTTTGATTTTTGTATGTCTTGACCAACTTACGTTCATGCTTACATTGACACCTAGATAAGTATAATCTTTAACAATAGGTTGACGTTTGTAATTCCAAATTTAATTTTTCTAAACATCTAACCGTTTTTGAATACCATGACTTTGGTTTTATGTATGTTAGACACATTTTATCACAGAACAGCTCCAATGTATCTAGACCTATCTGAAGTCCCGACGGTGTTGTGGAGAATAGAACAAGAACAAGATCGTCCGCAATATATATAACTAGAAAACTGATGTGAGGCATCCACAGATGCCCCAACAATAGGTGATCCTCCTGAACAGACACAGATACCGGATTTGCTATTTGCGGACGACCTTGTTCTACAAATTAATATCGTATAGATATTTTTATTTTACACATTCCAAATAATTTGCTGTAGAAGAATTCATAATATTTTGTATTAATAATGCCATTGTGTTACATGAAAATTGTATATGATAGGGAAAGAAAGATTATATGATTTTTAAACATTGGTTCATTTTGAAAAGATCCCGTTTATTTTAAGAGTTTGATACCATGTTTTATCCATTTCCATGGTTGCCTTTACACAGCAACATTTTTTTGAACACTTCTTTCTTTTAGTAACTGCCATAATTCATCCTATGGCACTGAATCAAATATTGAATTGAAACTTATAAAAGCTCCGTATTTTGTACATCCTCCCGTTGGTATGTAGCACGCCCGTTGCTTTCAAGAGGCAGAGTTATGGTCTTGTGTGTATTAGTAACGTATGGAGCTGAGCTACACTGCTTGCTTGCGTGCTATCTACTTCTTCTCTTATTTCTAAAATTCATAAATACATCTTTATGAAGGCATTTTGATCATGAAATCTCTATTCAATGCTTACACAAAAACCAACAAAGGATTCTTGCGAGCATTAGGACACAATTCTGTACAAGAACAAAGAATGACCCAATGAGTAAAAGTCGACCAATGTATTGCAAAAAAGAATTATAAATAACATGTCTTGAAAAAACACGGTCCTTATGTCAGAAAACATCTTTAATTTTTTAGGTAATTTCACCTTATAGTTCTAGAATAATTATTATTAAATAATAAATATTATGGAGATTTTCTTTTATGTTCATTCGCTGCTCTAGGCTGGATAAGGAGGGGTATCGGACGCATTCCAAGCACTCCCTTCTTTTGCATGAATTTACGGACAGTTCGACTCTTTTCCAGGATGACAACCTTATGCATAGCGTGGAAGAAGGTGTTGAGGGAGATTTGTATTTCTCTAGACCCTTCAAGAGGTATGTGGGGATACAGCAAGTACTAAGATATTGGTATTATATCAACTTCGTGAGTCCTCCAAATCCTTTCAAATTCTTCCTTCACTTTGTTATATTGTATATTTTCTCTGTAGTCTTTGTTTGCGTACCACTGACGTCAGCATACCTTAATTATAATCATTATCGTAATCTTTATTAAAACTGATTGCTGCTAGACGCTAATATGTTCAAATGATACACTTTTTAAGAAAATAAGGGGAAAATATTTTTCTGATATTTACGCCAAACGTGTTTTTTTTAATTTAAGGTATCAATTTTGCGAGGAAAAAAGGGTTATGTTTTATTTTTCAGTTAAAATGGAGTGAATAAATCAATTTAGAAAAAAATCTCTTACTCCACAGTTCGTTTTTGTTCGATTTTACAAAGAATGGTCCATACAATTAAATGTCGACAAATATGTATATAACGTTATAACCAAACGAATATGATTTTATTTATATTCAACTAGCTGAATACCCGGCTTTGCACGGGTTAGGGAGAAACAATAATATAAATATACTACATAAATAAAAACAACAAATTATAAANTTTTTTTGGAGGCATTGTTAAGCAATTACCAAGTGTCGGTTAAGTGAGAAATTTTTTTTTGATGTTCAATTGTTTTTGTTTATAATTCTAAATTACCAAGTGTCGGTTAAGTGTTTCTATGACAGCAAAAAAGTAAACAAATTACATACATACAAACAAACACTCTCCTTTATATATATAGATAGGACACAAATAATGTTTTGGGTTTATAAATTACACGTTAATAAAAAAATACTTTAAGTTTCATGTATAGCAGGTTCTTCTCAGCTACTTATTTTCTACACGTTTTATAAAATGATGCCTAGTTCTGTCAGAAATGACAAAACGGATGATTTCTGTTTTGCGGGGTTGCCTATCCAACGCAATTCCTGTCAGGATTGAAGCACTAGCAGCATTTTCGGTGAATTGTACTACCGATTCAACTGAGAGCTATTCCATGTTGTTGTGGTGCCAAGACTTTATTTATAAATTGTTATTAAGAATATCTCGATCAGTTTGAAGTTACTAATTAACCATCGTATGAACTACAAAACCCTGCATGCAGTCGGCTATGAGAAAAAACGGAAGGTTCTTTTATATGTGAAAACGGAGCAACTAATCACACACTCACGAGTATATTATGAATTATCTAATTTTTGGATTTTGTTTGTTTAAAGGAGAATTCAAGTGGACAAACTTAATATATGCCTAAAATTAGGAAATTTCTGTCTCCATTTTGAGTGATTTTGAAATATCTGAAAATATTTAAGAAAAAAATAAAGGGATCGTATTTGATTACTATGTAAATATAACATAAACTAGTACACAACTATATTGAGTACTGAAATTCTCAAAATATCTGTTAAGATTGATAAAAAATACTTATGATGATAAATAATGATATTTAATTCTAATTCCAATACTTCCACTGGTAACAAGCGAGATTAGTTAAATCATTTCAGTTTTGCAGCGAAATACAGTTGTCTCTGTGCATCCAACTACGTTGTGTGGGTAAACGTATTCCATTAATATGAAATGAGACCTCTAATTTTGCATTCTCGTGAGATTTGTGTTGAATATCACGTTCGGGATAACATTTCATTACCTGCTTTTATGTAATATACGACTGAAATGTAGGGGGAAAATGTCAAGCAAAAGCACATCAAATAATGTCTTGCCACGCTACAGTCAAGTATTGAACGCACATACGAAAAAGAAAATTCAATTTTTTAACATTAGAGACTTTGTCGTTTTAGCTAGACGTAGAGGAGATTTTAACTGCACGTAGAAACCCTCGAGTGAAGCCATGCAGGAGTTGTTCCAGAAAGTATTCGAGAAAAGAGAACACACGAAATAATCATAGATTTGAGTTGGAATTGGCAATATTGTGAAATCCAGCCTTCACTAGGAAACTGTCAGATGAAAATGTATGATTATTCCTTACAAATATAATATTTTATTAGAAAAGAGAAAACTAGATGTGGACATCATTTTTTACGCTGCCTGCAAACGAAAAGTTATATAGTTTACTTAGAAGTAGATTCGTATTATGAATCAAGTTACTTGCCTTACAGTTCTTGATTTTTATATACTTATCACCGCATCATTTTAATAATTTATTTTATGTGAAACAATGTTTCGGGTGAGATCGAATATAAGAATTTTTTATAAAAATACAGTACTCTAAAATGTCAATCATTTATGGAAAAGAAATTTTTTTTGAGAAGACTAATTCAGTGTTTATGGTAATAGTTACAAGATGAATGCTACGATATGTTACAATAGAGACAGCAGAAATAATGGTAAGAGTATGAAAATTGTAGAATAGACTCTAATGAATGCTGCGAATGTGATGCGAAAGGGAATGAGAAGTAATTGTGGTCAAAGGGAGTGTTCGGTGATACACCCCTCGCATCGGACTGAACGGGGAGAAACTGGCTCTCAGCAAACGGTCCAACTGGGTTTACCGTCCTCCTTCAGTAATGTGGATCCGCAAGCCTAATATTAGATCTGGGAACACTATGTATGCGGCGAATAGGATTTGCTCGAGGCATTTCTGTATTTATGAAAAGATAAACATTGAATACCCTTTGTAATCCCCTTGTTAAGACCGGCTAAAAGTATTTGCTTCGGAGGGTATAGGAAAAGGAAAAGTGGTCTCTCAATGTACCTTACACTACTAAATATCCTGATGTGTATCGAGAAAATATTAACTTCATCATCGAGTGGAAATAATAAACGATATTTTAGTTTAAATACAATCTTGAATGAGTTTCGAGCATTCATAATATGTTTACTTTTTGAACGTGTATTTTTTGGTATTGCGAAAACAATAAACGAAGTAATATGATCCATTACCATGAAGTGGTTACGAATATTTTGAATTTTGTTGTACTTACGGTGATTATCAGTCTGACGTATGTTGCACAGAAAACGGGAAGTAGAAGCTAATATGGTTATTTAAAAATACGTGTTATCAGAATTTTGTACTACGTATACAACTTTTTCATCAGTATGAGTATTTACTTTATACATGGGTCATATCTTGTAAAATAGAAAATAAATTTTAGTTGAAAAGGTTAAAGGAATTAGAAATTAGATTTTAAAATTTATATTCCAGTAAAATATTGCAGGTTTTGAAATTTGGGTATTTTACTGCATGGTGATTTCCTAAATCTTATAATTACGCTCAACATCAAACTCGTGAAAGATTTAGAGCGCTGAAAATTTCATCCGATGGAAATTAATCTGTTAGTCGTTTAATGTCTTGGAGAAGTATTCTATTGTTAGTACAACAAAAGTTCGAGGTCGGAGGTATTTGCTGAAACGGAAGGTCTGACAAATATCCTCTTTTTTCTTTCCGTTGATCTCTCGTGTTACTGCCAACTTCTGTTTGACAGTTATCGATGGAGGAAGCCCAACGAGTCCTGGCTGTCGCAGTGAATGGTATCGAGTTCAGCATCGTAGGAAACGTACCAGCTGTCGCGCTCCAGAAACGTCGGAGAACACAGTGCCCTACAAACACGAGTAAAGGAACGCAATTGAAACATGGAATCCGATATATGGTGTAATTTCCTACCACACATGACGATACATAACATTTTATTTACGAAACATGATTTTTTCTTTATGCAACGTCTCCCAATATGGTAAAATGTTATATGATACATTTTGAAGTTGATATTAGAGCTGATAGTTTTGGATATATAGATGAAATAGCTTACTTTTCAGGACTGAATATTTTAGTGCATTACTAATGTTTGCTTCACGTTAAACATTCTTCCTTCTCCTATTCTTATTTTTGTTGTTGTTTAATATATATTCATGATGTATTTGATGCATAATACCTCTTCATATTATTTAGTATAGATTCTAGTATAGATACATAGAACTTATGTAAAGTTTTCTTACAATTCTGAAATAAACAGTTCTGATTCATTCTTAAACAAACTACGTCAATAAAATAACAAACGCAGTTCTTGTGCCAACAAAGTACAATTTTGATTAAAAAACAACTTCACAAACAACACGCTAGATCCTTGAAACAAAATTTACATATTAGATCGAGCTCCGAAACAAGTTTATTTCAGCGCCATCATCTTGCGAACAATTTATGCCTTCATAGCAAGAAGAGGTTCCTCCCAGCAAGAAATTGAACTCCGAAGTCCGGTCACCCTCGCCTCCACCCGCTGTGGCGTTCTGTGCAAATATCTCGGACGAGTCTGGCCCTTGTGAATCCCAGCTCCACGACCTTCCTTCTCTTGGTCGAGGATAAGAGACTGCGCGATCCCCTACCAGATGCGCTCGACGCCTCCGGTCCGGCCTTTCGCGCGTCGACCCGCCGTGTTTCGCGCCCACAGTCCGACGCACCCGTGCCGCAATAAAGTTTTCAATTAATCTGATCGGGTATCCCCTTCCTTTCTCATCCCCGTCCGTTTGCCTGCACGTCGCGTCGAATCCGCTCCGGTCCGGCAGTGAGCGTCGGCGGGCAGGGAACCAGCTCTGGCGCCGAGTCAAGCCGGCCGGGTTAATCCGCCGTCCGACACGGCCGGTTTATTAATTACGAGCCGCCTCGTGGGGGAAGATGTGGGTGGAGGGGATACTACTGGAGGGGTTGCAACGGCCTTGGCAGGCGCTCAAACGCCCGCGCTGCCCGCGCCCTCTGTTGACTGCGGAACAATGCGTCCCTGTGGTGGGTTTCCCCGCAGCCGCAGCGGGGTGATAGTAGTAGTGTCGGCTGCCATTCCCGCACCCTGGCGGACGCGAACCGAACCTCGCCGGCGGGTGGCGCGAGTGGCGTCCGGCGCCGTCATTCTTTTGCGGACTAATAGAGTGCGTTGCGGATAAAGTGCCTGGCGATAAAGATCTCACGAACAGGAAAGGCGGAGGGAACGCTTTACAAACAAATCGTTTGGGAAGTTGATGCGTTTCTTCGCGCCAAGTATAGGCGTGGTAGTGCTTACTAATTATATTCTAATGTCAATTAGAACTTTAAAATAACGTGAAAACTTGCGTTGAGTATTGTTTTAGAATTGGGTGAGTGCGTCTAACTTATTCCGACTCGCACACTCTCCTGATAACACATCCATCTTTCTAATTTGCTAGATCATTTTATTGATGTTCATTTACGAAAGGGTAAAAAGAAGAGCAATGTCTTATTATTATTAAGGAATTTTATTAAACGCACTTTGGGGATGCGAGATTTTAATTTGTACAAAATTTCATCCCCTTTGAATAGTGCTGTTATCAGTCATTAAAATCTAAAAACATAGTTAAGACATTTATTTCCAAATATTTTATTGCTCAAAATAAAATTTTATTAATATTATAAATCAGTACATTAAATACGATATTATATAGTAATACATTTATTACTAATACAAAGATATATATTGTGTTAGAGCTGCAATGAATGCAGTACTAAAAACGTATAACTAGATATTATCTAGAGAATAATTAAAAAATTAATTCTCGAGCAAATTATGAGGAACCTGTTCAAATTGGAATTACTGTCATATCATACAGGAGTAAAACTATACATTAAATTCTGTTCGTTTCTCTTCGATAAGAAACTTTTATTTTATGAATGCATATCTATGAAAATGTTATCTTTAAACTTCCCTCATGTATGATTTATGTAATTTTTGACTTATTTCTATTAAACAAATTTTCCACGTTGATGATATCTTTCCTTTAACAAGGACTGTTTTCGTTCATTAGCATATTAGCTAATACCTAACAGATGATTTTCCGCCAAAGAAGAAAATCACGCAAATCACAAGAGGAATCAGTTTAACCAAAATACTTTGGGAATATTGAGGGCAAATTTGAAGAATTCTCATTATTTGTATTTATCAGAAATCCTCAGTCAAATTAAAAATAAATTTCTCCCGCATTACCACGATACCACCTTTCGCACAGTTTTCTCTTTGCAGAGTGGCAGCCATTATGGAACCTAATTATCGCTGCTCGACCACCCAGACCCTTAATTGGACAGGGATCGCTTCAAAGGCTCGCTCTCAAGTGATGGAGAACCGTCTAATTTGACGGAAGAGAATTATAGTTGTCCCGGAAGAATAGTAGGAGACTCATTTCCCCTGCAGGCGGCGACCGATCTCTTTTTCTAATTGTTTGAACATCGCTTTGGTATAGAATGGTCGACTGCGATGGAGATTGGTTCGCGATCTGCTTTCCACACATTAATCTTACATTCACGACTGATTTCTTCGCAGGACTTTGAATTCAAATTTTGTGGATCTCGCTTTAATAGAGATTAATGCACTCTTGCTCGCGACAGATTTTGCTCAAAATGGCCAAGCTTGTGTAATTTTGATTATTTTTCTAAACTATTGTAACAGAAATAAGGAAATGAACAACTATGTCATCTTTTAAATTTATTTCTTATAATGAACTAATTAGAAATATGAATAAACAAAAGAATTAAAAATAAAATAAAATGTTACGAAGGTAATTGTAAATATTCTTTTGTAAATAATTAATTAAAATATATGTCGATTACCTTAGACGAGCGTAGTGTATTTTAATGTATTATTACAATCCATATTGGTCTTTGATTATTTTTCTAAACACAGGAAGCAGGACAATTTCATAGACACAAAAGCGGGAACGAAATTTGCAAGTGCACTTATCAGGTCTTGCAAACCTGTTCAGGATAAGGTTTGGAAGAGAATGGTGTACAGTTGAGGAAGGCGAATGAGCAGTGTAGTGGTGAACACCCCGTGATCAATGCAGGAATCCCGGGTTCGTTTCCCGACACGTTGTCATTTTCACCTGATCGAAAGTTATCACAAAATTTGCAAGTGTATGAAGTCACTATACAAAAATCTGTCAAATTTGAGAAAGCTACGCTTCTTTTAGCGAATAGCAAAATATTTGAATTATACTCTATATATTGACCTTTTCTGGATTCAAGCCACAGATTAAAATTTACTGATTGCAATCCTATTATATCGTAGCAATACGCAGTGTATTTGCTTAATATTTCAATTAACACATTATCTGTGGATTACTACACTTCATTTAAACCCGACTAACACCACAAATTCCTTGCAAAACATTACATTAGGAACCATTTATGCTATTTATAAGACATTAGCTACCTTTTAGCCTTAAACTTGTGAATAATACACTTACCATCTTCCCTTTGTGAGTGAAGTGAAATGAACGTCGAGAAATGGACATGAAGGTCCTGTACGTTTCGTGGTATATCCACTTCTCTTTCATTATACGTCAAATTTTTTTCTCTATAATATACGTATAATTAAAAAACGGACGGGTGAGGCTAATCAAGTTGTTTACAGGTGGGAGATCGCTGTACCGTACTCATTCGTTTGTATTTAATTACATCACGTCGGAATTTTTCTCTTTGTTAAATTACTGCAGGACGGAACCGCTAAAATATTTTTGCTGTATGCTTACCGTCATATCAGTTGTGGAACACATAATATTATTTGTGTACAGTGAGGTTTCAACACATTCTTTATTCACAATTTACAACATATGAAATTTACTTACAAATGAAATTTTTCGAACTACTCCGGCGCATCTTGGCGTCAGTCCATTCGTTCATCTCNTATGAAATTTACTTACAAATGAAATTTTTCGAACTACTCCGGCGCATCTTGGCGTCAGTCCATTCGTTCATCTCATATTTGCTTAGATATTGTGATAAAACGGTCAAACAGATTCTATTTTGAAGTGTTTTGAAGTATTTCTGTGTATTCATTAGAATGTATGAATTGCGTGCAAAGCTTATTGTGTGTCCTAGAGACGAAAGTGGATGTTAAACATTATCTGAAATTTGCGTATTTTAAAGTTAACTCACACAAAAATAGAGAATGCCATAAATCTGGGCAAGGATTTTATGAAACTTTTCATAAAGTTTATTTGCCTTTCTTAACGTCATAGCTCCCATTTCTATGTGGGAACAAAGGTATTTCGATGGAGAAAGAATTTATTCGAATGAGTATCATGGAGGGAAGAGTGAAGTATAAGAAAATAATTTTGTAGTATTTGAATGTGAGAAAGACTAACATGTGCGTGAGGCGTAGAAAGTGAATCTTGGCAAATGTTGGAAGGGAGGCATTATTACACACTGAACCGTTCACTGTGAATGCTTCTAATGAGTATATTCTCGAATAATTTACTTTTCGGAAAAGCTTCTTTGTTCATTATTTTCTTTATTAAAGATTGACGATATGAGTCACTTCATTACTTGACTCGCTACCCGCGTTCACCCGGTTTTACTGTTTGTGACGTCTGAGGAACACTTGGCGTAGATGTGTGAACAATTTCAATTTTAGAATATGATATTGATATCGAGCACAGTATATGACATGATGCAAATAAACTAAAATTTTATTTATAGACCTTTGAAAATATAATCATTTGAAGGAACTATTTATCTATCTTTGTATTTGTATACCTTTTGCCATGCTCATTCTAAATTCATACACTTTCCTAGTTATAGAGATGGGTTGTTCATTTTGTTGGTGCAATTGTTTCAGAAAGGTTTCTGCGAGCTTCGATGGAGAATACTACGAATTGTTTGACTTAAGATAAACTTTATAAAAAAGAAGAGTTGCCAATTTATTCTTGACGTTAAATTCCAGGTGCTATCAAATAAATACTTTTTCTCACGATATATTGTTATTTCTCATAACTGCAAGATGATTTATTTATGTCTTTAATAGTTTTAACAGTTTTTCATAGAACTCATAAGAAGAGATTATTATCTGCGGGAATTTGTGTTGTGGAAGAATCATTTCATATTGTAATATCAATGCAAGACCAAGAAATTTAATTCAGAAATATAGCTATTTTCATTAGCAATTATACCACTTATCGCCTTGATAAAATCTAATAATTATCAAGTCACCGTAATTATACATTTTCCAATAATATTTTATCAGTACTATTTGGTTTCAAACTCGTACAGTAATTGTTCTACAAAGGAAAATCAAAGTGCACTATGAGGTGTATTTGGACTTCAGAGTCGCTTGGATGGTTTTGAAACTAAAAAAATTCTACTGATTCATCAATGTATTTAATTATGGTCAAATTTATTTTTCAGATATAGAATTATGTTTAAATTCGTAAAAAATCACTTAGTATTGCGAAATTTATTTTTTAAGTTTAAAAGTTGCGATGGTATCCCGTGACATTTTATGCGACACATTTTATTTACTCATGAAAGAAAATTTGGTATGAAACAGAACTTGAAGATTATGTTTGCTAACCTATGGAATATATAGTCCAGACGGATCATGAACTTATAATTTTTTCTGATACGCACATTCACAAAATTGCCATTTATTTTCAAACAACGGAAGAAAATTTTCAACCACGTTGAAAGCAGATAACGTACATTTTTCGATACGTCCCTTTTCTTTCAATGTACGTAGGAATTACTTGTTTAATTGACATGATCCGACGATCGGTCGTAGTTTTTGTGAATTTCTTACAAAAGGACTCTCTTGAGATTTAGAATTTTTATCGTATAACATCCCCGTAAATTTATATCGAAGAAAGGAGTATATTAAGCACAGGACATTTATCAAGTCATAATCCCTACTTATTCTCTTCTCGTACACACCAATGCGTGTCCCTTGTTCCTATCCATCCAAGGTGATGTCCTCAGTGACTCTTCTCAACATGGATTCGCACTCAGCACTCCACAGGAAAACAGAACGCTTCCCTTAAATTTTACGGCAGCTCCGCTCTAAAATAGGCTTATTGATTTTATAATCAGCGACTTATGGGGCTTTCAACACAAAACATTGCGCGCGCGGCCCCATGAAGGGCAGACTTATTCGGAACGGGCGGTGTCGGAGAGTAGGGGAAAGGAAGGGAGAGGATCTACGGAAGGGTCGATGAGCATAGGACGGGCCCTGGCCAAAACCATTTTTTTCTGGAATGAAGCCAATTTATTATTTATGGTGAAACTTAGAGGGAGCTACTAACGAGCTTCTAGATTGGAATTTTACATACCCGAAGAAATCTCTGAAAGAATTTGCACGCCTCCATCATTACCGTAAATTTGCTTATGAGCGGAAGAAAAGAAGATCTCTAGTGACTGAAGAAATGGAAAGAGAAATATATGAAAGAGGAAGGGGAGAGAAAGATTGTTGAATTGGAAGAATTCTCCAGAGCTCATGCACTTCAGATACGGAAAGAAAGAGTGCCCAGCGCAACGAGTGAGCAGCAGTTGACTACGCAGTTAAGATGCCCTGCCACGTCCAGGTCCTGGGATCGAAGATACGAATTAAAAAAGTTTCTCAATTGTGGTGTAGTCCGAAAATATTTTTACCATTGTGATAACTGACTTGTGCGATGTTGAAAATGGGGTCTCCCGATAGGACTTCATTCCAGACAAAGATGAGATTTTAATTAGACTGTTACTCATGACACTGAAGCCATTAACAACGAACACAGGATTTTTCTGAACTTAAATATGATTTAGTGTATGTTTGGTGAACGTTTTCTTGGTAATGCGGTAGAATTTATATTTATATATAATATTTGTACATTTAGTCAAATTTCTAATTCCTGTCTCTTATNTTAAAATTAAATTTGTATTTATTTAAAAACTATTTATTAAAATTATTCAATGTGGATGTCATCCCCGCGTACTAAGCAGGAAGTTCCATATTTTACCTGACAATAATTGTTACGTTTCCTCCAATTTTAGGTACACGCAAAAATTTAATAGAATTGAATTTAATAGTAATGAATTTCTTTCATTTTGGTAATTAAAAGGAAATATCTTCAAAAATAATATAAAATCCGTTATGTAATAATTTTTTCTGTGGAACATTTTTAAATTTGTTACTATCTTAAGTATTTATTCGAGTGGAGCAAAACAAGAATATTTTCACACAAACATTTATTTTCCAGCAATGCTTCGGAACACATTTTACGCAAACAAAGAGACAAAGTCACAATTGCATTAAAGCGTAACCACATTAAGTTTGACTTAATTTTACACAGTTTTATTTCTTAGCTGTATCCGCTACACTACGCACGTTCAAATAATAATTACACGCTCCGCTGAATATACACTGTACGTGGAGAGAATGAGGAAAGCGCCAGGAAGTCGTTGGTATCCCGCCACCAACGTCACCATCGTCACCACTTCCACTCGGTGGCGTTTGGTGATCCAGTGCCTTGCCGACGAAAGGGACATCTCGCCAGAGACCCTTCTCTTTAAACGCCTACGGGCAATGCTCTCTCTTGAGAGTGATAGAAAATGTAATTAATGTGGTTTGACAATGGAGAAAATGAAAGACACTACTGTGAAAACAACTATGAATATACGCTTTATGATATGGGAGTGACACTTAATTTTTGACTTATGCATTTAGAAAATTTATACCATTATTTACTCATGTAATTTCTGCTTTCTGTTTTTTAATTGAACTGTCTAAAATATCGAGGTTAGAGTCTTACATTGATTCAAAAACATCGAGAACAATGGAATTATAAATAATATTGGGCTCTTCATTCCCTAATATATGAAATTTAAGTAATATCTTATAACACAAAAGCACAATTCACAATAAAAATACGTTTGCGCCTTTTCTTCGTGTACCAAGAAACGTAAATTGAACCACAGTTGTGCCACTACCTGACTTGACGCTACTCTGTCATGTTGGTAACAGTCACGCAAGTGCCGATTACGCGATGTTCAAATTTTAATTAGGGTAGTCAACTTTTTATGTTCATTTCAATGCAATAAATAAAATATAAACCACTTTTTCGCAACTGTCCATTTGAATGATAGAGATTATTATGCAGTAATAATAGAAAAGAAAAATATTAAAATTATGGGGGAAATAGTGCAAAAAAAAAAAAGTTAAAAAAATTTGTCCTCCCAAACCCCGGGAAAATTGCATGAGTAAAATACGCTAGTTTCAGTGTTTGGCACGATTTTCAGATTTGAAAATGAAATAGTTAACATTTGAGAAAGTGGTTAAGAGAATGCTGCTGATGTTGTTTGTGTTATGCTAGATCAGGGTTGTTCACGCTAGCGTTTTATGCCGCGAAGGTTGGCTCTGACTCGCAGTCATACGCGAAGATCTGTTTGCAGAAATACGGACCCGACGTCATACAGACGAATCCCAAGCATTCGTTATAGGATAGTCACGGGATTTAGACACTGAGTAACATAAGTTTTATTGGACTGGGCGAATCTAAATTATATTTTCACATTACATTATCCTTAGAAAAGAACAACTTTAATTCTACAATAATTGATAAACTGAAATTAATACAAATTAACACCTTAAATTCACGAATTACTTAAAAGAATTTCTTACAACTGGAATACTAAAATACAAACAAAAATTGGCACTTACAGTAAGAAAATCAAATATATTCAGGAAGATTTTTTTTAAAAAAAAAGATGCTATATAGTTTAACTGCATTTTCTACAATATTTCCGGTCTTCTCTTACCAAGCCTTGATATTTCGTAAATATATAAGAGCAATTTAGTCTCAGAACACGTTTCAATTTATAACCGGTTTAAGAACTTCCAACTCTAGTTTGACACATATTTGTGAGCGAAAAATCGAATTTTTTTTGCAGTTTTAATCTGCAATAACTTAAATTTGAAGCTAGAATATTTTTATGTTCTACACTTTGTGTCAAGAAATATTTATCTTTACTCTCAAATATCTCATATGCTTGATGGTTTAAATATTATTGCGTTGAAATATACACTTATTTCTGATGACATGTGTATGAATAAAAGTAACTCATTGTGAAAATTAATTTTCGTGTCGACTATTACTGCTTTACGTTCTCTACTTGTGAACTCCTCATACTCTGAATGGCTAGCATTACAATGCCGGTGTAAATTCTCGCCGGTGTAAAACCTCGTAACGTGGAATAATATTTTGTGGTATACAAAGAATTTGACGTATCCTCCACTATGCAAAAATATACAACTATTCCCATTCAGATTTAAAAGATGACGAAGATTGCTTTCAGGAAAACACTTCCACCATATCGCAAGAGGATATCACTATGACCGACGACTTCGCAGTAATGCTCATTCGTGTGCTCCAGCTGTTTGCACTGCCGCTCCTCGGAGCTACTTGCTCCCGTTCGGCCTGCGTGAACGGCTCTGTGCGATATGAAGACAAGATGTTAAGAATGGTACTAGAGACATGCTGAGAAATTATTGAGACAAATTCAGAATGAATTTATTTTCTCTGATACCATCATAAAGATTCAATTTAAATTGAGTTTATGTTCACGTATTTATATTTCTGTGTTTTGATGTAGGATGATTCTGGAAATAATTGTATTAACCGTCCTGAAGGAGACACTTTACAAAATATCCAACTACTTTATCCAAACTCTTTTTGAAGAAGTAAATGAAAACTCACAACTCAAATTTTCCATTTTAATTTTATTTGAAAATATTTTTAATTTTAGATTTTCGTTATATAGTTTATTGTATTAGTTCGTTATACATTTATTTTTCTTTTTAAGATCAATATTGTTTGCCGCATTGCGAATTGTTTTTTGCTAAAAGTAAAATCGATTTTAAAAATACACTCCTGTATCTTGTCGGCGTATCATGGGTAGTTGATGATAGTCGTTTATAGTGAGATTTCTTTCATATATGTTTTGGTTTTCAGTTTTAGAATATCAGTTTCTTGATACCATTGTACGAGTATATATAATATCTTTCTTTTGTTATTCAGTTATAATTACACATGAAAATGCTGAATGCATATCTTCATGAAGAAGATACGTTGAATTGACGCGTTAACATTTCCCATTAGGATATATACTATGATGCTGATGTATGGTTTAATATTAATTATATTCGGTGTTTATATTTTGTGACATGGAAATTCGAATATATTTAGGAGGATAGTTTTTCCCTCAAAGGTCTGTGGGCAAATATATTCAATATTGTTGTAAGACTAATTTTCAGTCGTAATATGTAGGATAAACGAGCATAATGATATTCAAAGGTATGGTCTTGAAAGTATGGTTGAACATGAAGATCTGGTGTTTGATGATAAGGTACCAAAGATAATGCTTCGTTTAGTAAATATGCTGGGAAGTGTGGAATCTCAAAGAACGAATATGAGGATAAACATCGAATGCATATGTCATTAGACTTGACTTGATGAAAGATGGGGGAATTCAACACATATTTTACAAATCCTGTATGATGGGATACAAAGTTTCTTCTCAAACCAGAAGTGTTCGACTTACAAAAGCTACTAAAAATAGAAGAAATTCATAACTTCCTTGAAGACAGATATTTTGTGTATGAGAATAGGTATGACCATGAACTAAATGCTGGAATGATACACGTCCACCTCGAAACTAGGGTAAGTAAGGTTAGGTTAGGTCTCAGTGAAACATTTCTATCCAATCACAAACAAGTTAACGTGAAAGAAGAAGAGCCACACACTAATATCTTGAAACACATTTCTAGTTCCAGTAAGGTTAAACATTAATGGATCCTAAAGAATATACAAAACATTCCTGCAAATAGTTATAACGGTAAACTGTAGGTGTGTTAGTAATATGTTGTTGCTGTGGACAGTGATATTGTCGATTGCACTCTTAGAGAGATAGTCGCTGTTCGCGACCAAACATTGCTCCAACACACGGTCAACAACGACAACGGAATAATATCAAACTAGCCCGCTTCCTCTTCCAATTTTACAATTTCCACTTCGCAAGCGATCCATTGTCGGAGGCGCGTCGACATCTGAGAACTCGTTCACCTCCCTCGCCGCTGCCACCCTGACGTGGAGCGTCGTGGGTGA
Source organism: Laupala kohalensis (assembly GCA_002313205.1). Taxonomy (NCBI): domain Eukaryota; kingdom Metazoa; phylum Arthropoda; class Insecta; order Orthoptera; family Trigonidiidae; genus Laupala; species Laupala kohalensis. The sequence continues at coordinate 81,542 of NNCF01134747.1, forward strand.
GCGTTGGCTGACCTCCAAGTGAGCAGCGAGCGACGTGCAGTTCGCTCGTGCGTGCAGCCGCGTCCCGGTCGTTTCCACCCCTCAGCGTCGCCGTCAGGGCGCCCAGCCACCAAGACCACCCCTGCGCTACTGAATAAATCCATTAGGATTGTTGCGAACTGCCCGGTGTAGTCTCACGCGGCGTTTTTCCCACCGTAGAACTTGCGCTCGGCGACGCCCTCCACTGCTCGTATGGAAAATTACCCGAAGGGAGGAGGGTCGAGGACTTCCGCGTGTTGTGGCGGCTTCTATATGTCCCTAGCCGCCCTTAGAGAAACGTGTGGCCAGCGTACCTACGGGCCTCGTCTCTCCCGCGGCGGCGGAGATGGGCGTTTGTTTCCCCCGCAAACATTTACATATTGGCTTAAAGGAGGGAGTCGGTCCGCCCGCGTTGGCATCGTCGCTCCAGCAGCCACTCCCTCGCTGCGACACGTGACGATCGTATCTCTCGGCGCGCGGTCATTACTGAGGACGCAGATGCGGGGATGAGGGAGAGGTAAAGGCAGATGGAGTGACGGAATGGCTGCGTGATGGAGTTGACGATGGTAAGGGGGAAGAGAAGATGACAGGGCGTGGCAAGGGACGTGGCGCTCGAAAATTGGCGAGAGGGAGGCTGGACCTTTGAAAGTGTCTATGGCACAGAGGTGATGACACCCGTGCAAATGGATGGAGGGAGGCGGGGTTGGAGGGTTGGATATGTTGGGGGAATAGAGTGTGCGAGGGGGAGGATTTAAGCCATGGAATAGCGGTCAAAGTGTGTGGTGACAAAGTGTGTGGAGACATCTCAATTGAGGTTGCAACAGTGAATAATGTTAGATTCGAAGAGCGAGAAATCCTTCCTAGGAAAGAGGAACGTTGATTAATAACCAAAAAGAATGAAAGGTGGTTGTTGGTGTAGATGCACTGCAAGTGCAGGTTCAGCAATAAAGTTAATGTCTGAGGACGTGAAGGAATGGCATATATCTCTTCCAAGTTGAATAATTGCGAAGAGTTGGAGGACTCCGATTGACGTGTAGAATTGACACCGTGTAACTTGTAAATTATTTTCTCCACTAACTCAATGGGTGCAATTCTTTTCACTTTCATTCTGGTACATTATATTTGGATATTTAGGTTTGAAAATGAAATAAATTAGGTATGGAACTATCAATAATTGAGTTACATAATCATTGATATTTGAATCCAAAATTCATTCACGAATATGATTATTAACATATACTTGAATTTTTTAAAGTTGGCATAATATTAATACGTTCGGATTAATGTAAAGTTTGAGTGCAGGTAATAATTTTCTATGTATTTGAACGTTTTGATGGTTTATTTGGTTTATTCTTTATCCAATTATTTCTGTAGTCTGTGTAGAAATGCAGTGGAACTCGAATTATTCGAATTAATCGGGGATCTGGTAAATTTAGATAAGGAAATATTTTTGATGATTGGATCTATAGTTTAAGACTTAAAGATATGAATTTTGAATGTAGTATGTAGGGCTACTGAATATCAAATATAATGCGTTTTCTCCATATAATTTTCTCGATGTAATTCTTTTCGTTGTATATAGATAGAAATTTCCTCCAGAAAATCGAATCGGGTAATTGGGAATTAGGATAATTGGACTTCAATAATTGGATTTCTTCTTCAAATCCGATCCCATGTAGTACTTAATTACTTAAGACAAAACGTAAACGGTATTTCATGAACTTAATTTCTAGAGGAGAAAAAAATGACAAGTTAAAACTTCAACTGTACCATATTTGCGCGAATCGTTTCTTAGGAACAAGTATCTCAAAATATTACTGTATAACAAATGACGATTCTAAAAAATACCTTTCGTGTTTTATTTCTGAATGCGTACGTTGTGAATCATGTTCCGCACATCTACAAATGAACATATCGTAAAGACAAAGCTCCCCCTCACTAATGTCAACGACTCACAATATCTCTCACGACATACCTCCATCATAGTTCCGTTATCTGTATGCATCAAGTTCCTCCGCTTCAAATCGTTGCATTGCTTATATCGCTGTAAAAGGAGTTTACACGTAGAACAAGCAGCAATAGCGCTATTCCAACGCGGTCGTATACCGTTCGTTCTTTGAATAGCCGCCGTTCTCTGGTGGCAGCGGGGTGGCCGGCCGCAACCGCGAGAGAACGCTCGCTCCTCTGAAAGTAAGGACAGTAATGGATTTTAATGAGTCCCACGCGGAACGCGCCGGAGGAAAGAGCTGCGCGCGTTTCGCGTTGGGAGTCGCTATTTGTAGTATTTTGGAACATAAAAATCGGGGAGAAAACGACGCCACGGACAACGATGATAACCAAAAGTAAAATGTTAGTGTTCAGCCCTCGCAGCGGTTCTAATGAACGAGATACGAGAGGATAAAACAACAGAAGGGGTGTTTTTTTTTCTGGCGAAGGGGAGCGAGAGTTTTTGGGAATAAAAAAGGAGGAGTGGGAACATTATGCTCTCACCCTTTCTTATGCATTTAATGAACTTTTCTGGGGATATCCCTAACATCTAACGACATTCATTGTTCAGCGTTTTGATTAGTTTCTTTTTGAATTAAAAAATGGGCTTTCATGTAATCTGCTCTCACTGAAAATGCTTTCAATTGTAATACGGATAACTATAGCTAATGACCTTAAGCTGTACGTCTCGTTGTTCTGAATTACGAGTACTGAATAGTGTTTGAGAGTTTGTCACTGTCGTTTTTCATGATATTTGGTTTTCGTAGATAGTAGTACCTGAAATAATGAATTAATTATTTTAACTTTATTAAATATTAAAGATTCAAAACGTGAGTCATTGTTACTTGATGTCAAAACACGAATGATTGAACAAATACCGAATAATCTAGCGTTTCTCCCGTTTAGTAGTGCTTCGAACATAGAACATAGATCTGAGAAATTAAATTTTAGTTACATATTATATTTTAGATACATTATATTATTATTATTTTTGTACAAATGAAATGAAAATGTAAAATGATGTTCAGTAATATGCATTTAAATTCATGGTTTCTTCTGCTGTGAATCCTGAAATCCAAATATGGTGAAAGGCATTTGCAGTATTCCTGTTCGTCCCAGCCAATTCTACTTAAGAAGAGGTGAAGATAAAATGAGTCGTCAAGATTAGGAAGCACTATTCCAGAGAATAGATGCTGATATATCTTTCTATTATACTTCCATCCATAACAATATATTTTATCAGTTTACTGGTATTGTAACTAACAGTGGGTAATAATTTTGGTCTCTAGCTGATTTATACAATACGTTCCTAGCAGATTCTACTGTAGTAAGAATATCACGTTGATATTGCGTAATTAGGGTGATAAGAGTTGAGATGTAGAGAGGAGATATCACTCCAAAACGGAATCTTATGGGAAACCTCATTGCTACCTTGGTATTTATTTAACACCATAACTAATTTAGTCACCGTGTATCGGATGATAATACATTCTGCAACCTGCGTGAAGTTTCACGTCATCCGTAATTCTCGCAAAGCGCCCTCGCGACCGTCGAACGGCTTAACCACTGCATTGGGAACCCCTCAGTCGCATGTGCCAGCTCCGAATCGGAAATATGTCGCCTCGCGCGGCCACACTACCGCCGCCGGCATGTTTGTAATTTCTACCCGGTCTCGGACCCGCAGATAAATAAACCGTCTAATTAAAGGCCTGAAGCAAGGGCTACGCGATGGGGGAGGGGTTGTTGTGGAAGGGGATGGTTGTAGCGGTGCACACGCTCGCTGTGTATGCACCGCTCCGACCCTGCAGCGAAGAGCAGTGCTCTCTCTATTCAATTAACACGGACTCGCGTCGTCCGTTCTTGCTCGGATGACCTCCCTCATTCCCCCACACCCCATCGTCCGTTTCGGAGCGATCGTTCGTTTCCACGGGGTCCTTCGGAGGAGAAAAGCCGCGGCGGCGCCCACGCCTCCGTCCTAATCTCGGTTTTGTCGCGCGGCCGAGCGCCGCTGCTGCGCGCGCTGTCTTATCTCATGCAACCCCTTCCTCCCGCTCTCTCGCGCCAGGGAGCGCCAGTGTTGCCACCGCATTCCCCGCGCGCGCAATATTCCGAACGGCTTCTTGACTTAATTGAATCTACCTTGATCAAGATCGTTACCGTAACTTGAATCGGCTTTGGTTCGCGTGCGATATTAGCAGAGTGCGCTGAAGCTGTTGGCGAAGTGGGGCGATGCGGGATGCGGAGGTTTCCTTCCAGAAAAGACGACGGGCAAATACTCATGTACGCGGACAAGGATCTTTTATGTTTGAGTAATTATGTGAAAAACGTTTGCTTGTACTTCTTTTTTTTTGGAATTTGTGGTAGGAATTGTTTTCAATTAAAACCGTTACATGGCTGAGAAAGTATTTCATTCCATTATTACGCTCAAAAGGAACTTGAAACGTTTAACTACATGTATGCAGGGATTAGGAACAAAATAGTTTACTATTCTCCTCTTCTATTTTATCCGGCTTGATATTCAATTAGTTTTTAGTACAATCGAATACAATTGTTGCTTATTATTGCTTTATGAAAAGGTAATATGAAATATTTTATAGTTATTGTAATATTTAAAATGATGTTTCTGGGTAATAATATTCTCTTAAAAAATGGAAAAAATCCTGGAATTCATACTTCAAACATTTCTAGTTCGTGGTAGTTATTAAAACTAATTCTTAATAGGCTGCGTTTTGATGTGCGATACATAAAAGAGACGTGTGTACGAAATGAGTATTATCGTCCATCTCGATAAAATTATTTCACTTTTTCGAACAAAGGAATAAAAATAAAAACTTTTATTAATTTACTTACAATTTTGACTTACTATTTTTCCATATTGCATTTGAAGATTCGTAACTAGATAAGTCTTTTACATAAATAAAGTAAGAAAGAAAATAATTTGAGTTAGATTTTTTTCCAATAAATGACGTGTAAGATATTTTAAAAGCTCGTTCCTCATTAAAGAATCGTGTTTCATAACAGATTCACTATTTCATTTTGACAGAAATGTAATGAAATATGAAGAGCACTACTGATAAGAAAATTCAAAATATTACTCCGTGGGTTTAATGAATATGTAAGGTAACATAAATCCTTCACGTAAAAGTGACTGATCCGTCACAAAAGTTCGAGCAGATATTTATGAAGCAGTAGAAGTTACAACAATATTTCTTGGATTAAAAAAACCCGCTGTGTATCAGGTAAACAGTTGGAAAATTTTAAAGTATTTAATTCATTTCCGTGGAGAAACCTTACCTTACAATTTCATGCTGAGAGACGAAAGATTGATTTGCGACGCTCGCGAAATCAATTAAATACTTTTATTTGTTTATTTGCAATACGTGAAATTTTATCAGTTTGACGTCGGAAACCTCGGGAACCTACTAAGCAGATAATACGATACATTTTCGTTACAAATGATGATGAAATATTTACAGCAGTTTCAGTACGACAAGGCAGTGTGATTTCAAGTAACATTTTGAATAATTCTGTTACTATGATTTACACTATTGAAAAACAATATTGACAATTCTCTCAAGAAAATATATTTTTCTTCTCGTGCAAGTGAGGATGCAGTCAATATCCCCTACGTTTCAATGCTGTTGAGATTCGTTGAAAAATCATTAATTCTAAAATGCTAGTAATGTTGCTAAAATAATTTATTCTCTTGTAATATCATTTTCCAAGTAAAATTGTGAGGAACCAATATTGGTAAATAGATAATCATTGAAATCATAATCGAAGCAATTATTTACTAAGGATGGACGATTACCAAAAATGAAATTTATCATTAGATAATACATTAACTATACAAATGTACAATCGTTTTGAATAAATCGATCAGTCAAATAACCAATCAGTGTTTCGCAGTAAGTTTAACCAACCATTAATCAGAAATCATATTTCGAGATTTTAAGCAAAATTGTTTCTCCCATTTTTAAATGGTCTGGACGGTTGGTCTGGGACAACCTGTAAATGGACAACATAAAGTATCGATACCAAAAATACGTGGCGTCGAATAAAAAGTATCGATACAAGTATTTACTGGTAATTTATTCGCATTTACTGATGAATTTATTTATTGAGTACACTGAGAGTGAGCCTCCAGCCGTATTTTCGTAGGCAACCGAAATGAAGGTGAATGACAAATAAAATACTGTACACGTATTGCTGTACCTCGGGGATTTTAAGAATTGGCAGCAGATACGGCGCTAAGGTAGTCACTCGCATTCGAAAGTATTTCTGGTATGAAGTTTCTACCCACACAAGTGACCAATTTTGCCTTGTTAACTATTAAAGGGTGTAGATATCCCATATTTTTTGGGTATCATTCCCTGCGAGCGCCTACCACCATAACCGCCTCCTACTGTACTTGTGATTCTGCCCTTTTTTCAGTTTTTAACAATTTGGTGATTTTTTTTTCATATACATATGGTGGGCGCCAAGTATCGAGTATCGAATGCGAAAGAATCGATACCTACTAGATACCTATGGGGCTTTCCAGTTACGCCAATTGCTGACTGTAGTCGACTACAGTCAACTTTGCGAGCATTCCATTCATGAAAAACGTTGACTGTAGTCAACTTCACTTGACTTCGCAAGAGGAGGAGAGTTGAGCGCAGTCAGAATAATCGATAGTATCACAAAGACCCAGAAGAATCGCGCTGTGCTGAGGATGAGAGTTGAATCCAGTCAGAAGATTAGAATTAGAAGAATCACCTAGTAATTCACTGTTTATTAAGCATTTTGTCACCGTTTAACTCATAAAAAGCATTTCAGTAACCCAACGCGCATGCGCGAATCCAGAAGTCGACTTCTGCACCGCTTTATATTTAAAAAACTATCACTATCTTAACTATTAGGTACCAAGTATATATGTTGCTTTCTAAACCTCCATAAATTTCATTGACATCCAAATACGTAATACTCGTTACTAAAACCAACCAGGCATTATCATATTTTGGGTCTCTCTACCGTCGTAAATAGAAGAATTTGGAAGGGAGTTTTCACACTAGTAAAGGTAATGGGGAGACATCAAATAGCTGTGTAGAAGCGACAAAACAGTTAAGGGATTCGAGTTACTCGCTTCGCTGTTAATGACAAGCGGAGACGCCAGAGGTGGTGAACTGAGGGTTACCCATGCCACTCGAGGGAAATGTAAGAGGATTATATTCTTGCTTAAAAATTATTCGTATATCCCTAAAGAGCACTTGTTTAAACACGAGTCGTAATCTTCTTAGGCGCCAGGTCGCGAACTGCGTTGCATCGGCCACGGCGAGCGAGCTAGTGCGATTTTTAACGCCAGTCGTTTCGTTCTTTTTAAAAAAGTGCGGAACACTTACCCCACGGAGCACATTTAAAAATTTTCTGCAATTTTATTTTCGAGTTTGGTGGTTTTGAAGGCTCGAAATGTAAAAAAAGGAAGAGGGTAAAATAAATGAGAGGATTTTCGGGTTCGTTTCTTCGATGCGTCTTTCACAAATATAACGAGTTTCAGGTGTAATTTGTTTCGCAATATTAGAATTGCTTGACTCGTTCTTGGAGATTGAATTAAATTTTAAGTATTCCACCTGTGATATTTCCTGATTTTTGCAATTGAACAATCAATTTATGAGGGGAGGTATTTTGTGACATGACATAAAATAAATACTACGCAAAATAAATACTATAAAATCACGGCACTAAATATATAAGTAGAATGTGAAGTAAATATATAAGTAGTATTAAAAAAACATGAATTGCATCTTATCCCCAATCTCACTTCAGTTTTGTGGACAGAGACACCACTGACCAAAGGAACACTTTTCCTTTGAATACACGATTTAAATTACTTACGGCATTCCTTTTTAAGTTTAGTTCACCAAAATAATTGTAATGCCAGTTTTAACTCATTTATCAATGATATATTAAATTATCTTTAAGTATATTAAAATAATTTTTTTACGTCTTTATTAATATTTTCAAATGTTAATTATTTTAACTGTGGTTATTAGGTACGTGTAATTGTGAAAGTGCTGATCAAATTGCAAACATGAAAGACCTCTCATTTGAAGTTAACTAGCACGCCAAATGTGCGAATAAATTATTAGTAATATCCATTGTATGTTCACTTGAATATGAATTTAGCCTTTAACAAGTACCGCACATAGCACAAATATTTCAGCAGAATTAATCAATAACGATCGGCTGCAACGAGTACTTACAATTCTATTGGTCGAGCACATCTCAGCTAATTCGCCATAAGTACAGTAGCTACGCTCATCCGAAATGTAATTATTGTACGTTAGGTCACCTCCCCTGCAGAAAATTTAATATATTCTCGTGGAGTGAAGGGCGTAGAAGTGTGCAAGGGTGGAAGCCAATGCAATGACTCGTGTTAATCTCTTTAATTCAAGAACGCTGCGACTAAACGCGATCGGCGAACGACGCGATCGGGTTTCATGACACCGCGGAGAATGCTCTGGCCTAAACCCACGCGGACAGTTAACAGGGTTCTTGAATACTCGACCCGTACTTCGGAGCCGTGTGCTCCCCAGTTAACGTGTCGTGTGCGTCCAGGGTTGCACAGGGGAATCGCGAGGGAAAAATCATCATAGCGTGTATTCAATTAGAGTATTTCTCAATATAATAATTTTATTTCCAAACCTTTGTAAATACTTTGAGTGCGTAAAAGGTGTTACACGTCATCAATAATTCAGCTCGTACATCTTCGCGTGATATGTCTTAAAAAAAATAATACGAATCCCATTTTATTGAAAAATAAAACATTGAAATTTTAAATGAAATTGATAAAAAAAACCCTGTGCGTCACTTAAAACATTCTGAAAATATTTTCTTTGGGGCAATGAGTAATTTTTTGACATATGTGTGCGGACATGAAATTCCTCGTAAATATACCACTCAATGCGTATTTCTGTCAAATCATCTCACAAATATGTTTTTTAATACGTATGAAAAAAACTGTGAGTGCGTTTTTACTTCATCTTTTTCAGAGTGAGCCTAGAGAGAGTGTCACTGATGCGTTTCCAGTTTTCCGCCTATTTATCGTCAAGTTAGAGGGAATTCAATTGAATTCATATGGATTTCTAAAAATATTTGTTATATAAATTAATACCGAAATACTTTTGCATTTTTTAAATAATCAAACTACACATAACTAATTAATTTTTTTCAAAAGGAGTCTTTATGTGTGTACTTAAATTTGAGGAAAAAATGGCGTGATTCGGTTATATGCCATACTCTCAATATACTCACTTTGATCATTTTGGTTTCCCCTGTGACATGCATTGCATCATCTGGTACTCAGCCTGCAAATTGTTTCGATTTGTGCCCCTTCCCTCCGAAATTCCACTTCACTCTGACCTTCAGTTAACAAAACAGTATCCAGAGCCATCATCCCAGTCCACTACCCCCTTCCCACTTTCAGTCAGGATCAAATCCCGGTACACAACAGCGAACCACTAGTCGTATCAGTTTTATCCGCTAGCACTTGGGGCTTACCTCGCTTAGGTGCACGATGGTTGGAGGACTTCATTTCCATTCTGTTTTTATCTTTTTCATTTTTTTTGAGGTAGCATAGAAGGGAGCAGTCATTTATAAAACGTGGGGATTAGAACTCCCTGAAACCCTTAGTTACGAGTTCAGAATGTCGTGCTTAGTCTTTTGATGCTAGTGTTTTCTACGTAGTCGGGATTTTGTTCTAAAAAAAAAAGAGTGCAGACTAGGTGGCTGATACTGACAAAAGAAGATTCAGAGTCTCAACGAACTGAAAAAAATCTGCATGTGATACAAGGAAATACTTTTATCTATGTAATGAATCAAATGGTATGGTCATATATTTATTCTTCTGAACTTTTGTGGATTGTAAATGTATTATATAATTCTAATATATTGTCAATTACGTGAAGGAATAATGATTTCAAGAAAATCCAAAATCCATTTTACTTTTCATACGTTGTATGTTTGTGTCTTGATGAGTCACGTAGAAAAATGTAATTTACTATTATGTTATTATTATAATCTATTTTATATTATATTATTATTATTATGGATAAAAATATTATTATTATTATGGATAAAAATATACTTCTTAGATAAGTCGTTATTACTCTTCATTATGAAGCGGGGGAACTTCAAATAATTTAACTATCCTTTTCCTAATTACCATTACAAACATCTTTCATCAGTGAATTTACTGTTGATTTGATCAAAGTTTGGCTGAAACACATACGTTTGCTCTATATACCAATAGCGCAGTGATTCATGTGAATTAAGTTCAAATCCTATGGTAACCAAAACAATGTAAATTAATCAAAATTATATTTATTCAGAAAAGCTTTACAATTATTCGACAAAATATCAAAATGTGTAAATTTTCAACTTATAGAACCTTCATTGAAGAACGACTTTTCATTAGGGACCAAGTCATAGTTGGGTGGTAAAGTGGGTCTCATGACCTGAACGTCCCATTAAGACATGAAATGATAAAAAACGCAAAATTATTAATAATAAACATACTTAAGATTTTGAAGAATTTATATTTCAAGTTAAAGAAGTATATTTTCGATGGCTTATTATGACATTAATAAATATTAATAATTAATTATGTAATAAATTTCTTGAAAATAATTTTCATACTTTCAAGAAAATAAAACGATTGAACTGAAATGGGTACATCTATTTACAAAATATTCAAAATTGAAGTTTTAAAAATAGTAATTATACGAGTACATCACAATAACATAATTTAAATTTTAATAAAGTTATCACATTTATCTTTTACTTTACAATAACAATATTAATATTTTATAAATTTTATTTTTTCTTGAATGCGACTTCATAAGAAAGAATTTGTTTGTTTCATTACTGAACTTGGTACTTTTCTGTGAAACGAATTTATAGATAAATTATAATTCTATTTCTGCTTGATTTTGCTCTAATATGCAAATTAACGTGCCCTAATATGCATAAGTAGAATTTTATATTAAAATAATTAAATAACTCAACATGTAATAATTAAATAAAAAATAAAATTTAATTTTATATTTAAATATTTCGAATTGTTGTGCTCTTCCCTCCCTCCCCAAACAGGAGGGAATAAGGGATTTTAATGCTGGTGTAGGGAATAACAATCTGCAGTGAATGATGTCAATCCGTAAGTCTGAAAGCATCTATTGTAACTACCAGTTTATGTAATAAGTATAATTTACGTATTGATTAAAAGGCATGATTTATTCCATATAATTGTTACCAGAACGAAGAGTTTCAAGCAAATGTTAGGGAAACGAAATAGTTCACCTCATTACTTCAACTAGATCGCAAATATTTTAATGCGTGAGTGATAAATTTCATTCTACCATTTGTGACGTCAATACCGTGACAGGAAAGAATGCTGTGTTGTAACCGAAATACCTCGATTACGGGAAAACCTTTATGAAGAAAATGAACCACCTGGAAGTACCACAAAGTGATCGTACATCCGCCTTGGGACTCAACCTTGAAGTGCGAAGATGTTTCTGAGCTATCATTTGCTGTAATACGAATGATGTGAATTGGGATACTCTGAAGAACACATCTATCAGCATTTGTACACAAAGAAGAAGAGAGGTTAAAAGATGGATCATGAAGTTTCGATACCGACTACAGAAATCTAGATTTGTTCTACTCCATTCGTCTCAATAAACTTAGTTTCTTATCTTTTATGCACTTTGTGATTTTAAGTGGAACATTCAGATTTATTTTGTATATGTTCTGAAAGGAGTCGAGGGGGGAGTGAGGTGAAAAAGTTAGGAATTGAGAGTAAATAGAGTGAGAAAATCGTCAGAGTATAGCAATGTAAGAGAGAGAGAGAGAGAGAGAGCAATTTAAGGTTTAAAAAAATTCTATTCTACAATTTTTATTTCCCTTCGTTCAACAAATTTATCATAGGGCTCTCAAGTTTTATTGAATTTTACATGTGTTTTATTACACAATTTAATATATTATCTAACAGGTAGGACATTGATGGAACACAAAGATAGCATTAGCGAGAATGAAAGCGTAATAAGTGAAAGAATATGCATGATGGTTACGTCAGCAATTCTTTACAGATCCGTGGGGGAAAGGGTAAATAATGTTACGTAAACGTATCTACTTATCTACATTTTGTATCTCAAAATGGAGGAATCTGTATCAAACTCAACTAAAACACTAAAAATTGTAACATGTAACTTGGCCGACGAAATATTGAAGGTAATATTTTTTACTGTAGATAAGGCTCAATTTTAGTAAAAATAACCAATAAACTACACAATACATTTCATTATTAAAAAGCGCGTTTTTGCCACTACATATGACGTGTCTGAAAGGTGGTAAGCAATAAACATCACTATACTTATAAAAACGTTCCTCCTCAGAAGCAAAGGAGACGATGAACCTTAAGAAATTTAAACTTAATTCAGTTGTGTTGGAAATCGATTACTAGGTCCGAATCCACTTTAAATTCCCTTCCTCCCTATTACTGCTGTGAAATCACGAGTGTCTCGAGTATAGGCCACCAATAAAAGTTCAATCGATCAGTAAATGCGTGAGAATTGGAGCTAATTTCTGAGTGATATTCCCTTCTCCGTCCTCCAGCGATTGGCGGCGGTACTGAATTCAATGGCAATGCAACATCTGCACCCACGCCGCGCCGCGCCGCGCCGGTGGGACGATTCAGAAGTCCTCAAGGGATGGCACAGCAGCAATTGACTTGCGTCAGCATCCATATTCATAAGCTTCTCCCTCTCCCCCTCTCACCACCTCCCCCCGCCGTATAACCCTCGATTCCTGAATTAGCATTTCTAAGACACAGAAGCTCTCAAGAGTCATTGCGAAGCCAGTCTTCGCTATGCGAGATCTTCAACTTGGGGAACTAATTACCTAGAAAATATTTCCTCAGCTTAAAAGGCCGAAAGGTTATTGAAACTTAAATTGCGTGAAATATACTGGATTTTTGTTTTGAATACTCTGCTAAAATTAAAACATTATTCAGTTAAGTCGATGTATAAATAGTTATTAGGTTCTGAATTACCAACCTTCAATGGAAGAGTATGAAATGAGTCTTCGGTAATGATACTTTTGTCTTATTAACTTTGGAAAAATTTTGCTGCTTTGGAAATATTTAATAGATCTTGAAGGTCGAAGAATATTTGTGCTATTTGAAGGAAACTGATTTTAGATGTATCAAATTGAATGATCAAGAAAGAAAATGGTAAGTGTATGAGTCTACCTCTTAATGAGAAACCGATAGTCTGAAAATACTTTTCATCTTAAAGAATTCTAATACAAATTAGTAGACGTTTTTAAATTGTCGTGTGCTTTTTTAATAGAGTCAACAATCACTTGATGACATAACCAATTTTTAAATAATATTTTTTGTCCAAATAATAGTATGTTGCAACAATCATCGTTGTCTTCATTATAACATTTCTTTTTAACATGAAAATACTTATACTTATTTCATTCGGATCAAATTAATGTAAATACATAAATTGGAGTAAATACATAAATTATTACGTCAAATAACATAAGTTGATTTGAATGAAATTTCACAGTAACAACAATTAGATACATTTACTTCACTAAAAATATTCCACGGTGACACAAATCATTTGAACAAAAATACTGGCATTTTAGACAAATCTATTTTAGGTGCTCATATTGGGATGTGCACCTCTCAATCATATTAAATTACAGTTTCATTTATCACATAAAAATACCTTTACCTTAAGGAAATAATTTGGATCGAGGAAACATGAGTAAAATGCTCATGAAAGTTGATTTCAAATACCTTCAGGAAAAAAAACTTGATATCAACATTTTAAAATTTAGTTTTCAGTTTTTGTGGAATAGATTTATATGCCTTTCATTTTTTCTAAAAACTTCGAAGCAATTTCAGTATTACTTATTCGCCGCCACAATTAACATACCATAAATTAGAAATGATACGTAAAGGAATCGAATTGACTTAAATTAAGTGTTCTCCCTGAATCGTATAAATTAAGTGATATATCTAAAGACTAATGCAGTCTAAAACTTTGGAGATATTTCAACAATAATTAGTACAACAATGTGAATGAACTTCCAGATAATTCTTCATACTGGTTCAGAACGTAGAATGAAGAAGATCGATTTTTTAGAGTTCTTTCCATTTACTGTTTGAGGAACGAACTTAAGAAAATCGAAGTTGTTCTTTGGAAAATGAATTTCATTGCTCAATATACAATGAAAAACATAAAATGCTAGTGAAACTATTAAAACATTTTTTTTTCATTTTTCTGTGATGTGTAATATTAAGATTTCATCCTCTCATTCATCAGATATTTTATTCTAGAACAAAGAAAAACTGGAAGGAGCTGAAAGGTCCCAGATCAGAACAGCGCAAAGCAGCGGGGACTCAAGCGTCCGGAGTGTATTTCGTATTTACGTCAAGCGCAGATGGCGCGGCGTTCGACGGAGCGGCGCGACGGAGGGGTCGACTTTCGTCGGCGCGGCACCGTTATACTCCCTTCCTCCCGCCACGTCACCGGGGTTCAGTCTCTTGTGCAGTCCGCACCAGCCAGCGACTTGAGGAGTAGCCTCTTGGGCTTTGCCTTCGCTTCCTTCCTTCACTGAGCCACCGACCGAACCACCTCGCGGAGTGCCCTGCAGCAGTCTCTACGAATATCTTAGTCTTCGCTGTGCTGCGCCTCTCGTGCTGTCAAGTTCTTGTCTTGATGTCAACTTCCTCTTTGCCTTGAGGCATGAAACGGCCTCTGGGGTGGCAGTCATCTCGAAGCATTTACTATTTCCTAAATGTCGAGGAATCAGTATGATAGAAACGAGGAGCAAGGGAATGCGATTTTGAAAAAAATCAAGGTTGAGTTTGATAGAGAATGGGCAATAGAGTGAAAAGTATTGAAACAGATCGGAGATTAATGCACTAAATTTCACGAGAAAATCGTGAGAAAGTTGATTTTCACCATATCCTCCGGGTAGTAGAGGTGAAAATACCTAAACAAAGTGTTGAGAACAAGCGAAATTTACAGTTTCCAAAATGCATGTTTTCAAAATGCATGAAAATGCATATTTTCAAAATTTTTAAAATTATGTGTCGAACAGAAAGTTAGTAAAAATTATAGTTAAGAAAAGAGGAGCAAGAAAAGACATAAAAGAAGAAAGTGGTTCCCAAGTATTGACTATGTTAGAAACTGAGGAAGAGTTTTAAAACCAAAATAAATAAATATATAAATGGAATGAGATTATAAACGATAATTGAGGATGACGTTAATGATTTATGACAAAACCTTTTACTAAAATAATATTACAAACATGAACAGATATTTTGATAGATGAAAAATTGAGCTATAAGACCTCATTAAAAATTACTTTGTTGTATCGTTTATCGTACATATGAGCTCCATGTACATTCCATAAGTTATCATGGATAATAGAAGCATTTTTCGAGAAAAAAATATTTGCAAAATTTTACTAACATCCCTGAATGTTCGTAGTGTTCTGGGAATTTGAGAGTTACCTCAAAAATTTGCATATTTTATTTACTCCCATGATGGCTTACATTTGAGATGTGCCTTGTTCAGTATATAAGGTCTGCTCTTTCATATAACCACCTCTACGGGGGAAAGATAATAAGGAAGAATATATCAGGTGTTGATGTTGGTATCTGTCAAGGGTTGAATAAGGTGAAGGAGTGAAAACCCATGCCAAGAGTTTCGCCAAGATCGAGCTCACGCTCTACCACTCAGCACAAATCGAAGAATGCATCCTTACCACTATTTTATTACCGTTTTTAATTATTATATTAGCATAATATCTTATGTGATGGAAGTTATATTCTGAAACTAGGTAGCTACTGAATGAAATGAGGGTTATACGGCATTTCTCTGGCCTTATTGACCGGATTAAGGGATTAAATGTCTCTCTGAGTACTGTAATGGTGGAAAATATTTGTGCAAGATATCGTTGGAAGAACACACAATTTCGAGTTATCGCAAGTACCAGAAGTAGAATTATCAACCTACGAAATAGTTAGGGAATTATATTTGACGACTGCAAGAGGTATACGATTTGCTTTTTCATAAGGTGCGTTAGCTACAAGAAATCGTGTTCGGTCGATAAATATTAACTGACATCAGAAAACAGCGATGGTGCCGTTGTAGTTACAGAGCCTCGAAGAAATGCCAGCGGAGAAGAGTGTGAAACGATAAAAATGAAAACTACTGGGGACGGAAACAAAAAAAGCGACTGTCTTCTTGCCGTGATGAAATGTTTAAGAAGAAAAGTAAAAATGTCAGAGATGAAGAGGAGATAATTTTTTTCAACTTATAATACTCGTAGCTTGACAAGTTTCAAGAAATAAATTTTTCAATTCAAGTGTAGCTACTGAGAAGTACGACCTGAGATATTTCATGTGCTCCATGATGGTTAAAGGTATACTTCAGCAATTGAAATGGGTTAAAACCATTACTGTATCCTTCTATATGTAAGGAAACCAATTATAGAGTCTACTACAAATCAGTTCTGTAGATGGAACTCCTCGAAATATTTTCAGGTTATACTTATGTTTCAGTTTTCATTTAGATTCAAATATTTCACTTGTAAGTACTTGCTAGAGGTCGTACTTTAGCAATGAAGTATGTTAAAGTTTGGTTATGACACTTGTTGCTTTATTAGTTCATTTTGCATGAATTTGAAAAAAATTCCTTGATAACAAACACTTAATCAATGCATGCTTACTTCCTCTTGATTTTTATCCATTCCAACTTCTCAGTCAATTATCTGAAATAACACTAACCAAAAGTTACCAGTTCATTTTAGTGAAATCATACTAGTTTAAAAATGAGTGGAATATCCTATGAGGGTTTACCTCAATGTACATAAGATTACATTAAGTGAACTTCCAATTCTTGATGTAATACTTCGATAATGTTCAATCTCTCTTATGATAAATGCTGAACTGCGAGGTGTCGTCAAATTCTTCCAGTCAGTGTTTTCTTGAGGTCAGTACTTATTAGATCCGGATATCACCTTATTAGGAGATTTACAAGTTTTTTCGATCTCCAAATAATAGTGCTACACTATGAGAAAATACATTGCGAGTTAAAATTAGTGTACTACATTATAGCACCATATATACTAAGTCTAAAAATGGATTATTGTGAAATTTGGGGTGAAGGCACTTCCTTGCATTATGAAGATATACCCTTTTAGTTTTTGTCCCACCTCTTTCTTGCCGGGACACNAAACCTCATGAAAATGAAGTAAATGTATGACTCAGATGTCAGGGACAGATGGTCTTCCGAGTAGAGGCTCAATAATGTCCACTCGAGAAGGTATTAAACAATCACCCACATACAAAGACAAACCTTCATCTCCTATCCCCCCTCTCTATGACGGGTGTATGTTTTAGATGTTCCGAACTACCCAGGGTGGTAAGCTTATCCAAGATTCATGGTATAGATCATGTCAGTCCTCTCAATGTAACAGAAGTAGAATAACAAATTATTCTAACTCAGTATTTATGCAAAGTAAGATATTCGCGTAATGGATAATGCATTCCGAAACTTGGTCAATATTATAGTGCAAATCACAAGAACAAGAGTCATCGATTTGTCTGTAAGTGAAATTAGCTTACAAAATAAAGTGTCTCAACCAAGATAAAGTTTATCACATCAATTATATCATAGACACGGATTTCTACTCAGTATGGTTCTTCACAATGTTGTAACTTCGTTAGTATTTGTCAAATTTGGCTTTCGTTTAAATCATAGTCAAAGTGTGAACGACATATGGATAATTTTCTTCGATAGAGAATGCTCAGAGACATTGGCGGATCTAGAACGTAATCAAGAGAGGATAAACGAGGAGCATTAAAAAAAATTTGCAACAAATTTTATAAATATTACCTTTAAATAAAATCCATCAAATAAATAATTAACAATTAACAATCTGGTATTATTAATGACAATAATTTGTTAAAGTTAATAACGTGGTATTATTCATTTTATTAATCTGGTATTGTTAATAACAATTATATTATCAATAACATTAATAATTACAACTAATAACAATTATTAATCTGGTAACACTTTTACAAAGTGTTCCATTTATCAACTTCAATTTTATCTGTTACGAGTTCAGGTCCAATGGTGGGGGGTACAGCTTAGCCCCCCCGCCCCCATAGATCCACCGCTGCTCAGAGAGAAGAATGTATCAATATTAGTACGTGATCAAGAAGGAAACAAGAGTTTAAAGAGTATGTGCGGATGTACGAACCATTATCACCATTGTACGAACAACGAAACACTTCAACATTGCTGCACTTGTTATACATCAATATTATACGGTCCTCCATGAAATTATGGACGACATTTAGATAAGTATTGGAGGTTCGATTGTTTGTGGTTATATTCCAATGCTAATTAAACTGAAAGTTATAATAAATGACCGCAAATGCCACATTACTCAAATACTAACTATGCAGTGGGTATCTTTCTGTCATAATTCTGGATTATCAATAGAAAGATTTTTCAGGTATGATGCGAGTGATTTTATAGGATATATTGTGATATATAATGTTACTTCTTACTTGTTTTACTGACACAAATTGTCATATGAATACTGTTCCAGATCATATTACAGTAGAATCTTAGTCACCGAAAACAAATTTTAGTCACCAATAACAGAAATCGTCATATTATATCATAGAGGATTTTATCATCAATAAAATCTATATCGCAGAGTGTTTCAAAATAGAACATTTTTCTTTTTTCATGAACTATGGTAAAAAATTCTGGAATTTAAGACTCGACTTTTGATATATACAAAACGCTGATTTGTAAACAAACATCATTGTTACTTTTTATGTGGTCCAATAAGACCTTAATTAAAGAGCTTAGGTGCACATTTTTTTCTGTCTGTGTGACATGTCATTGCCAATAACCCTCTCTGCCGATAATGGAGATTCCGAAAATCAGGAGTCTACTCTAGTTTATGAACCGAATTTTATTTTATGAACCAAATCTTAGTAACATTCAAGTTCATTCATCGACATTTTCTTCTCATATGACACACATTTGTTGAATGTATGTGCAACTATTCACGTCGATGTCTTAAGAGTGGAATAGCCATGAAATTAAATAGGTGATAAATTTTTCCTTATTGAAAATCTTCTATCTTACGATTTAAAATGTAGACTTTCTATTCTAATTTTTTTCAGCATATTGTTTGAATCTTTCTTCATGTCATCTTGAGATGGTTCACAAACATGCATCGTGACTAAAAGACTAATTATTACATTCTGCACATAAACAAAAAAAAACAAAAACATTACCAAAGAAGCATAAACGTAGAAAGGCATCATCATCATCATCTATTAAGAAGCAAATGTCCCTGAAAGTTTGCGCTCCTTTTTCTGCGCATCCGGACGGAGCAAATCATGTCAATGACGAATCTTACAGTACTGAGAGCATTAAAAGATGTGTTGATGATTTCCCGTCGTTTCGTCTTTTCCTTTCCACAGCATTTACAGATTACACAAAGAAAAGAAGCTACTTGACTCATTTATTTGAGTATGTTACTTAACTACTTGAATCCTGACAAATGATAGTTCTGACGTGTCTGACCATGGTGTTAGTCACGTTCAATTTTTCGTAGTTAGTAATATGATATTATAAATAGTTGATAAGTGATCAGTATTTGCCGATTAGTCATGTAGCCATGATCCATGTATACAATAACAAAAGAAAGGTTAAAATGTTGCATTGAAGATCATAATATAGAGAATTCTCTCATCGAATTCCCTTCTAATATAAAATCAACGTCGGGGAAATGGCTTGACTCCATCGTGAAGCTTGCCCACTTCCACTATATGACCCATGCCCTCTTCTCTAAGCTGCCGCTCAGAACCTCCTTAGACACCGCCGCCGCTACAGCCGACCTCTCTTCGCATCGGCGTCGTTGAGGGCAGGCGGGCGGGTGAGCGAGCGCGGAAAAAAACACCGTCCGTATAAGCACCGCGACCAGGGAACAAGAAACGGTGCTGAGAGACGCCTCCATCAAGCCGCAGGCGAAGACACACACGAGGGGGTAGTCGGAAAGGATGAGGAGGAGTGCTGGAAGGAAAGAGGCGGGGTGTCTGAAAGAGGAGAAGTAAAAACATTTTTCTCGTCGCGCCACGCGGCGCGGCGCGAGCTGGCTGTGTGAAGAAGTAGTGTAGGAGGCGCACGTCTGAAACGCATCGCAAGAAGAGCCACCGCGCCACGCCACCAGACTGCGCCTGCAGCGAAGGGGTCAAGCATTTTTGCGCATTGGAGAATGAAGTGGAGATACGTGTGGAGAAAAATACGAATACGATTATCGATATCCACTCCATGAAGAAGTTTCCTCTTAGCTGTAAACGCAATTGTAGAAATAGGGTTCTTGCGATATGAAAGACCAGAAAATTGCTTTCACAATATCATGTCTTTTCGTGAGCGTATCATGCTCAAATGGGAAGATGGGGCAGATTTCTGACTTGGACCTTCTTGATGAAGGAGGGGATGTCATGGTTTAATACACAATAACAGGAAGAATTCCATTTATTAAATGAATGTCTTTGATTTAAGCATTGATTTACGCTGAGTATAAAGCATATTTATTGAGGTTAAGAATAAAACAAATATTTGCTTACGAATCCTTCCCTTATAACTATAGGAGCATTAGTTACATCTATGTAAGTTCACGAAGTAGAACCAGGAAAAAGAATCATATATATCCAAAAATATAAAAAGTGTATTCACAGATAATCATTATATTAATGTAATTAAATTTTTCAATATATTACCAAATGGTCTAAACAATTTAGATAGCACAAAACTATATACAAAAATAGACTAAAAAAGGGGTTATACAAAGTGCTAAAAAGTACAACTACAGTGCTTATCTTATATTTTTCTGAAAATTATCTATATTGTGAGTACTAGTTATTTATTTAGTATGTAAATTTTTAGCATAAGTTAACTAATACATAAGTATGAGATGTAAGTGCACTAGTCCTGCGCACAGGTAACTTTGTTTACCTATGCAGGAACGCAAATCGACAATTGTATTATTGTTTGTAATTTTCTGGTTAATAAGTTAAGTTAAAGATTTATAATTGCGAGGATTAGTAGCAAATTTTCCCTCTACATACTTAACTAAGTGTCACTTGTTTTCGAAAATCCATCGCCGGTGAATGCTTGTCATGGTTTACCCATTCAATATCGTTTCACCATATCATTCATCAAATGGAGGATTTGTTAATGCCATAGTGTCTTGGAGACCATGTTGCTCAGTCGAGCGCTGAGCTGCTGGCTGGACAACCAGGGTTCCTTCCCCAGTGGGAAGAGAGGTTTTCATCATACCAAAACATTCAGACTGACTCCTAGGCCTAATCAGACTTATGTAAAATGAGTACCGGGCCTATCCTGGGGCAAAATGACCTGCGCGAGATACCGGATACAATTCCTCCTCATTGCGCACAGACCGAGTAATTGAGGAACTCTACTCTCAGTGAACATCATGGAAACCTTCGGGGCCTTTTGTCAAACACTTTGACTTTTTTTGTCATACGTTCTATGAGTCGTTCGTAGTCTCTTCCAAAGTATTTAAATACTAACAAAGTTACTAATATTTTTTTCTGAACTGAGTTAGTATTTATTTGGTTTTATTATATGAAATATTTTCTACCTTGGAAGGTGAGGTGACTGTCCAACATTGTTTCACCCTGTATGTTCCTATGCCTATGTTTCTTTCACACTAAAGACTCGTATAAACGACGCAAGCTGAGAGGCAGTTAGCTTGTAGCAAGTAAACTGGAGCAAGCTACCCGTCAGCAAAATCTGTTCACTTGGGGTAAGTTACCTTCTTGGCAGCTTGACTGTAAATATCGCCGAGTGTGCTCATCTGTCATACGAACAAGTGAAAGGAAGAATATCGTTCGACAATTATTTTGTGAACTAACATTCGAATCAAGTCTCCGTATATTGTAGACGCATTAAAAACTGCATTAGAATTATACCCGAAATATTATTCCAGTAACATGTCTGCAGATTTCAATTTATAAAAACTTATGCTTCTATCATTCTCCTTAATCTATTAGGCAAATTCTGCCTTCTTGTACGTGGCAAACGATCCAAAATACTCGCTGCATTTTAAAATGCATAAGATAAAAGTGACTTCTTGGGATATCACCATAAGTAATAATGTTATCATTGAAAGCATCAATGATAGCAATAACTGCAGTATATCGCCTAACTCATCTAAGCAAATGTAGATTATAAAGGTTTTCCTCCTACACTTCTTAATCCAGAGAAGTTCGAGAACCCAATACATTAAACGAATTATTTATTTATTGAAAAGTAGGAAAATATATTAACCATTACATAGCAAAGTATCCCTTAGTACAGAAAAGAACTTGTATTTAAAAAAATTAAAACAATATTGTCAACTCACTAGTTCTAAAAATGCAATATATCTTTTTTATATAATGAAGTTAGATTTTTAAGCAACATATATAATAATAGTAATAAAAGTAGAATGGGAAAAAGTAGAATTTTACATTACAAATTATTTTTTCATATACTGTTCAACAGTGGAGATATATTTAACATTTATTCATTCTCCAAGATTCTTGCCTAACAATTGTTTTTGTTTACAAGACTTATAAGATCATTCGTTGAGTACGTAAAATTTTACTGCATTAATTGTCGAAACATTTTAATTGTCTCTATAACAGAAGTCTTATTTATCTTCAATAAATAGAATTTATTTGTTATATTTCTAATTGAATTAGTATCATATTTATTTTAAGTTTCTAAAAGGAAAGAAATCCTTAAATGAAAATATAATTAAAAGCGAGATACAACTTTTCTCTTTTTTTAATACAAAATTCATTAGTTAACTATAATTTCTTGAGTGGTTACTTCAAGCACCTCCGCATGCTGCTATTCTATAGCCATTACCATGAAGTGAAGCATTATATACCATAAATATACTTTATGGTATGTCACAATATATAAAATCTAAATAGAATATATATTTTGCATTGGAACGAGCTCGATAAACTAACATTTTTTACAAATAACTTCTCAAGTGTGCAACTGTAATACAAACTGCAAATAACTGAGTAATTTTATGTTCCGATTTCTCGAGTAAAATTCATGCAAAAAATGAAACAACAACTGAGTAAATAGTATTTCTTTATATCTAACTTTCTTCAGACAGGAACATCTTGGTTCATCCATTGTATTATTATTATTATTATTAGCTATGTAATATCACAAAGTGGATCAAGAGCATATACTCTCATCTGTTATCAACGCAAATACCACTAAAATTAATCTCTCCATGTACTTGATGCATCCTAAGAAGAACTACGTGCTTCAGTTCATTTTATAAATTTATACTTCGTGTGTTAGAAGAGATGTATATTTTACTTAATCCAGTACCTATTTCAAAGCAAGTACTGTCATTTTCACTCCAAATAAATTTTTGATAAAGAAATTAATAATATATTAAAGAAATAAAATAAAGAAATTTCTTATACCTAACTGAACTATTTGTGGAAAAAACACCTCAACATGTTCTCTCATCTTTATGAAAAAAACATTTTTCGCATTTTCACTCACAACATCGAAATTACACCTCGTAATCTGTAAACAGAAATTCACAGATAAATTATGGCAGTGTTTTACACTTCTCTATTACTACTTATATTTGATACAGTTGTATAAAAACATGACACCTGTAATAAAATTTTTCAGGAAAAACATAAAACATGAGGCATCTTATTAGAAAACACCTTTTGTTCTAATAAGAAGTTTTTAATTTAGATATGTCTTATTTCGATTTAAAAATTGATGCATCTTATTTTGGAAACATGTGCGTCTCACTGTCTTGTTTTGAAACCAACCATTCATTTCAACATTTAAAAATAGTATGATGCATTATATTTTAGAGCTATTGTCTCCCCCTTGTATAGAGGCCACTAATAACTCAAAAATTCAACTGGAATCTCAAATTCGCAAAAGTAGTGATTTTATACACACACTATTTCGTAACACAGTATATCCTGTAAGGATATCAGAGATGAATAGAAGTATTATGGTAATCCTATGAACTTAACAATTATCAAGTAATCATGTTATAAATTTCACTCGTAAAATAAACAACAGGCACCAACGACACAATGAAATTAAACTAGAGATACAAATGAAACGCTTACGAACAATTACGCACTTTACCTCATATGTTGCTTTCAGGGGTGGGGTTAGACAGGTTACCTACTTAAAATCTACTCAAACGAGTACCATGAGTTGCAATACACACTCAAAAGTAACACGAATGTTATTCTAATAAATACTTACTATTTCAAGTGTACCAAAATCGAGATAGACCGTGAAAAAGTTAGAATTATTTTGCTTTAATTTTTTCTCTTTATTTGGAAAATATATGCCCCTAAGCTCTAAAAATGCCTTCAAAGAATGTTGTGATGATTCAAAAAATTTTAAAAAAACATCAAATTTAATAAATTATTCCAGTGTTTCGTATTGGTCTCTTCGCTTTCGAAGCCTCTCGACCTGAGACATCGTAGGCGAATCGAAACGAACTCATGACGTGCCAGTCATGTAAGTTTTCATTTGCTACACGAGAAACATGAGAGGCAATACACACTCTAAAGTAGCACGAATATTATCTCATAAATACTCACTATGTCTAGTTAACCACAATAGAGATTAACCGGGAAAAAGTGTTGACATTTTTTTGGCCAAAATATTGGTTGTGTTTATTCAAAAACTATATGTCCCTTTCTATTCAAATGATATTACGAGTTTTTAAATTGATTTTTTTAATTATTCAAATATTCCAGTGTTTTACCTTTTTCTTTCTTTTTCCGTACAAAGGTTCTCGACCTGAGATATCGTTCGCGAAATAGAGCTATCCAAAACGATGTCATGATGTGCGAGTCGTGTGAGTTTTCATCTGCTTCACAAGTACACTGATCCGTTAAAAAAAACGATATGCATTACACACTATTATGTTTTTTCTGCTTTACGTGCACCAAGAGGTGCAATACACTCTCTAAAGTATCACATAATTCTTACTATGTCAAGTGCATCAACAAAGAGACTAGCCGGAAAATAAAGTTAAAAATATTTTGCCAAATTCCTTTTTTGTTTCTATTCGCAAAATGTAAGTCCCTAACGTCTAAGAATGCCTTCAAAAAAATTGGGGATTTATTCATAAAATTGAAATTTTTTTCAAAATATAATCAATTATTCAAGTGTTTCACCTTGCTAACTTTCGGCAGGAAACGTCTCGGCTTGGGACATCGTAGGACAAAGTTAGCTACGCAAAACGACGTCAAGATGTCCCAATCGTGTGAATTTTCTTCTTCTTCTTCTTCACGAAAACCATGAGCTGCAATACCACTCAAAAGTATCACGAATGTTATTATAGTGAAAACTTACTATATTTATTTTATGCCTTTTGGCGAGGTTCGGGCCATTTGGCTCACTGTTCCAACGAACCGTGACTTGGGGAAGGGGTTTGGGAAGGAGAGATGTTGAGTTGCCAGGGAACTTATGTTACCGAACCGACATTTGTCTAGAGTAGGTGAGGGAAACACCAGCTGAAAACCTCCCCTAGTTCGGCCGAGCAGGGTGTGAACCCACGTTCTACCGCTCAGCGGGATCCTGGAGGCGAAGACGCTACCACTAGACCACCGCTGTAGGTGTCTATATGAAGTGTTCCAAAATTTAGATTAACCGGGAAATAAAGAAGAACATTTTTTATATTCATTCCAAATATATACGTCTCTAACCTCTAAAAAATCCCTTCAAAT
Organism: Laupala kohalensis; assembly: GCA_002313205.1. Taxonomy (NCBI): domain Eukaryota; kingdom Metazoa; phylum Arthropoda; class Insecta; order Orthoptera; family Trigonidiidae; genus Laupala; species Laupala kohalensis. Next base: position 107,466 of record NNCF01134747.1, read on the forward strand.
GGTTTTGTAATTTTTTCAAATAATTGAAAAACTTTCAAAATTTAATGAATTATTGCAGTGTTTCACCTTGCTCTCTTCCCGCAGGAAGCGTCTTAAACTGGGACATCGTACGCCAAAATAAACTACCCAAAACAATGTCATTATGTGCGAATTGTGCGTGTTTTCTTCTGCTTCACGAGAACCATGAGCTGCAAGAGACACTCTAAAATATCACGAATGCTATTTTACTGAATACTTACTATGTCAAGTGTATTGAAATTGAGTTTACTCTGGAAATAGAGTTTAAAATGTTTTTCCCAATTTTTTTTTGTTTATTCGGAAAATATGTGTCTCTAACCTCTAAGAATGATTTTGAAAGTTTTCAAAAAATTGATTTTTTTCTGCTTTACGTGATCTATATGCTGGAATACACCTTTAAAATTTATTTTACTTTTTATTTTATTTTACATTTCTCACCCATTCCGTGCCATGGGTGTGACTGATTCCGTTTAACCTCCTCTGGTCGTGCCAGAGGAGTTTCAATCCCTAACCTCGTGGAGGTAGGAACCTTCCTACTATCTAGGTCTCTCATATCTCATCCTTATTTGTTACTTTACTGGCACACTCATCGAAAGCCTCAAATATAATGTTGGTATTGATAAATTTTTCCCAATCGGACCAAACATATACTCCTTGTTTGTTCGAAACAGATATCCATTCTTTTCTCTCTGCATCAAGCAATGTGCAATTAAATAGTAAGGGCTCTAATGACCTTGACGAACCCTAAAGCCCGTTCCCCACCTACAAAAAAATTAAGTAGAGCATACTCCGCTGTATCCTGTTCGAGTCCATATTTTTGACCCTACTATCCTCCTCTGATGTAAGTATTCCCTAAAATTACCATGCCCTTTCATCAATTGTATAAGTACTCTTCCCGGTTTAAACTATCTCCCATTCTTCCTTACCACCTGTGCTTTTGGCATAATTTTTTCTAATGCTTTGCTCCACCGTATCTCCACCGTATTTTTTTGGGCATAATCTTCCTTCTAATGCTTTGCTCCACCGTATCTCCCAACAGTTCCACAACTTCTTATCTATCTGTCTTATCCATCCTTTATCTGTCTTTGTAATTTTCACATTGTCAATTACTATTGATCTCTTTTTTCTCACCTCGTGTCGTATGACACCATATCACCTCATGTCGTATGACACATCTATCAATCATCAAATCTATAGGTAATACACGTATTAGTACTAATATTGCCTCTGTTGACACTCTTGCATAATCTCCATACCAATGCACCAGACTAAGACGTCGTAGCACGACATCTTCCTCTCGAAGTAAATTTTTTGTTCTATCCGACCACAGTACACATCCATACGTCATTATAGGGATTAAGGCTCAAAGGTAAAGATTTCGCGATTTATCCAGTATCATATTACATTTATTTATACCGGCCCTCTTTACCCATATAATATCTTTTTCATTTTACACTTCGTTGCTTCCATATGTGATGTGAAATTGAGTTTTCATCTATAACGACTCCGAAGTATTTTGTCTGTTGTACTATTTTCAACCTCCAGTCATTCAGAGATATAATCGGATCTCTTCTACATTTACCATTTTGCATTGGCCCAAACAACATGCCTACTGTTTTATCTCTCGATATTTCTAAGTCAAATGACCCACTTAGTTCTACTATCCTCTTTAAAACTCACTTTCCTTCACTTTCTATTTCCCTTCTGCTTGACTCACGCACTATCAAAACTAGATCGTCAGCATATGCAATGAAATTTATTTTTTCCTCTTATAATTTCTCTAAAATAATATTCCACAACAGGGGTGCCACATGATTATCCTTTGGGCACCACTTGCTCAATCTTTTAATTAGACGCTCTGCCCCAATACCTAAGGTAACACTTCTCTTCCAGATATGACGCCATAAGATTACACAAGATCCTGTTGACTCCATGCCTTTGTACACTTCTAAATCTATTGAACAGGTGACACTGTCAAAATCACCTCTATAGTCTATGAATATAGAAAGAGTGCATTTATCGTCTTTAACATTTATTACATATTTCAAAGCGTCATTAGTTCCCCGCCCCTTAGTGAATCCGAATTGATTTATGATTAATTTTCCTTGTAATTTTTTTCAGATTTCCGTTTCCATAATTTTGTCTAAAATATTTCCCTTTATTGGGAGAAGGGTTATAGGACGGTATGAGCACTGCAAATACAAATCCCTATTTCCTGGCTTTATAAATAATCTAAGCTGTCCGATTTTCCACGTTTTCGGGAAATAACATGCACTTTTACACATGTTTATGATAGCCAATCTCTCGCTCTTGTATCTTCCTAATAGTTTCTTCACCATATCGTTAGAAACAGTCGAACTACCACAATTATCGTTTCCACCTCAAGCTCCGTTAAGTTTTCTTCGTCGTTTAAATTCATGAAAATATACTTTCTTTCTTCCATTAATCTGTCTTCCATTAATCTATCATAGTCCAATATTCCCTTTAAAAATTCCTCTCCCGTTTCTTTCCAGTCACCACTATAATCACATGTCGTACATATACTTCGCCAAATTTCTTTCTTCTGAAGTTTCCCTCGTCCTATTACATATGGTAGTCCCTATATGGTCTTATTTAAACAATCTTCTACATAATTATTCCAGTAGTTCCATTCTTTACACGTATCATTCTTCTACAGACTTTCAAATACTTCACATACAATTTCCTTGCTTCTTTTCGTTCTTCCATTCCATTCTCTGAAACAGTCATCCAAACCTCTGCGCCCTTTTCTTCACATCATTTATATCTTTGCTCCACCATGGCTTGCGAGGGTGGTATCCAGACATTCTTTTTGCAATATGGGTTGGCAACCGTTAGTATATCCTTCTGCAAAAGTTCTATCCGTTTATCTACGTTCTTCTTCTGTATCTCACACTTATATATTCTTGTTGCTCTTTTAACCTTTACACATTTATTCCTCTTAACACTCCTATAAATTATCTGCTCTTATTTAAGAGTCGATCGCCCGTTGAAGTCACTGCATAGGCATATTTCTTTGGTTCGTGTAAATCTTCATTTATTTCCCGATTTTTTTATCGATTTAATTTTATATTGTATAAAAGAAACGAGAGCGAATATACGCGTTTTATATGAGCTATGTACATGGTGTCTCAAAAAGTGAATTTGAACAGAGTTTTGTAAAACAAATTGGGTATCTGTGGATAGTGGAAGATATTCTGGATACATCTACGAATGTTTGAAGAGATTCGACCCATAGGGGGTCGAAACACGTGCATATTTATACGAATAAAAAGGCGGCCGTCATATCGTTGTCTTAAGTGTCTGGTTACACAGCCTACGAGGTAAATGAGGGATGTTTAACGAATATGGGCCAAAGGCGAGTAGTCTTTAGAAGATATGATCACAATCAGGGACAAATTTGTTAAAAATAATGGGATTTAGTAAATGTTAAAGGTGGTGCCAACACAACCGGACGATGTAACGGAATTGTGACAGCGAACGATAGGGTTGTATGACTTAGGATTGGTCTGAAATTTATATTGTGGAGTGCTGGAGTTGTTTTGTAGTAGCAGCTGCAATTATAAAACCTGAAGAGAAAAACACTTGTTTTGAAATTGGAATAAAGACATTGTATTTTGAAATATAGATGAACGGCAATAAAAACTGTTTACAACTGGGCCATAGAATCTATAGTTCGTAATGTGGCATGCATTAAAATTTTTTAAATCTCATTTTACATACAACGATAAAATTTAATGAAACATCTCAATCCATCAACGACGTATGGACATTTGTTCCTTATATCACCTTCTATGTTTGATTCACGCAAAACAATGTTCTTATCCTTTATTATCTTCTCTGCATCAGTGTTGCCCCGTCCTACCCACGAAGCGGGCGTTTGTCTACTTTCATTGTCTTTAGTATTTCCGTTATCTAATCAATATACTCTTTAAAAATTTCATAATTCATCTTTGCTTCAATTATGGTTCATGGTTGTTTGAAATTTAATGTACCTAGTCTCATATATTCCTTAATAAATTCCCTTCTCACAGGACCTTATGTATAGCATTCCCATAATATGTGTGCTGGACTTTCATCTCCTTCTTTTTATGCATTATAGAAGTAATATGAAACCTAGAGTATACAATGTACAGTGTGTGCCTCACGTTAATATAACCGATGAGCTATGAGCGATGCGACAAGCGTTTGATAATCTTTCTAGAAGTGACAAGTAATTTTTTATGTGTAAAACTATAATTTTATGATGTTTAAATTTTAAACAAGGTAAAAGTGAAAGGAAGTTAAATTTATACAATTGCATGATTAATCTCCGGTGGGGAGAAACGTATTATCATTGAAGAAAAGTAAACAGGGTTAAGAAAAAAATTTATTTTTAGATACTCATTGAGTTGAGATAGTTTAAAAGTGAAGAGAAATAATTATAGAGATAAAAAGTAAAGTATGTCTCTCAAAATTTATAACGAGGAATATAAAATTTGTAATTATTAGAGTATAAATTTTTTTGTGAATAACTGGATGAGTATTAGTGTATAAAACGTAGTTTTAAGAGATTTATGTTGTACAAGAAAATTTCTTGGTAATTAGTATTTTTGTAAGAAGATTCCAACATTTTAATTAATGTTTATGGTCCACACTCGGAAAACTCGAACTCAGCATTATCCTTGCCCGTGTTGGTCACTTTCTATTTTCAGGAAGATTAGGTAAAGAAAGGGGGGTACTAGCATAGACTTAGATGGATGCTGATGCTGCGTGGGGCTCTTCTTCGACGGCGACAAATCGTATGGTGAGTGCTCAGGTTTAAAAATCTTCGTGATGTTTCACGTACACGAGAACTCACGAAGGAAGTATGTTGAGGGAAGGGCTACGTTGCATTACAATACGGAACGCATTGGGAAGAATCCATCCATCACAAGGAAATCTATGAAGAATTCCAAGAATATGTGCATCATATTCTGCCAATAAGAGAAGCGTGTGATTAACGTTAGTTACACTATCTGCATGAGCTTGGGGCGGAAACGTTGCTACAACAGCCAAATGTGAGCAGTGCCAGGAGAAAAGGATATAGAGATTAAAGAGTAATCATAACGTATCAGACGGAACAAATATGCTATGGCATGAAGAAGCAACACAGAACAGAATAAGAAGTTAAAAACCATAAAGCGCCAAGACAAATATAGACAGGGACAAAACAGCGAGACAAACAAAAGACAGATATATATCAATTATTAACAGTTATATATCTTTTTTCACTGAAGCTACTTGTATGTAAGGTGTGGTATACTCTGATAATTCCATCTCATCAATTAGACTATTACTTATTTCCATTGCACAAAAAAAAAACAACTTCCCGAAGATATTACTCTCATAAGTAGTGGAACATTACTTAACTTTCCATATCGAGTATAAGACTCCTGGAGGAGGCATATATCACCTTTGCTTCGAAATGATCGTGCAGGTAGCGGATTGATAGCACCTGAAGCGATCAGTCAACTCTCGTTTGCATGTGGGTTCTGCGCAAGCGCAGTTCTGCAAAAATGACATTCCCGCCTTGAAGATATATTATTATTACATTCTCAGTCAGCGGCAGGAAGTCACAATGCAAGGACGGCCTGTGTCCGGACTTCCACCTGCCGCCTACGTTATCAGGGGCAGTTCGAAATTCACTGTCAGGTTGCGCCAGCAATCAGTTAGCTCTCCCACGCAAGGCAGCGTAGTTTGAAATTCTATCACAGCGCTGCGCCGAAGTTTTTCTGCAGACAAATAAAAAACGTTGCCGACAATCTCCTTTGTCAAGTCAAATTCGGCTGTCCACCAGAGAACAAGAAACGACAAAACTACGTATTGTATCTTATAAATTTCGTTTTTTGGTCATTTTTCATATTGAAACATTTTATTAAAATTCACATTATAGATAGTGTGAAATTATTTCTTAATTTCAACTTATTATTGGCATAGCAATAAAAAACTTCACGACAATGAAATCTTACTTTTTATAAGCTTCAATGAGATTAATTCTGCTTCAACAATAGATGTGTTTTTTATTGAAGTGATCTTTTTTGCATTCACACTTGTGAAAACACTGTTCCTAGGATCCTGCTTGCAGCTGATGTCTTCAGGCTGATTGTCTTCTTGCAGATATTTTGTCTTTTGTGTTAAACAACCTTCATGCTCTTCAACTAATTTATACAGCTCAAAAGACCCGAAATGTGCTCGTTGTTGACTTTTTTGAAGTATTTTAATCTCCAGTAGTAGGATGTATCATTTCCTTACTTCTCAAAAGTTATCAGCAATGAGCAATTCGTACATTGTGGTTATATTCCTATCCCTGGCTCTTGCAGTTTACACATCCCTCACTTCCTTTTGTGTACAATTTCCATATGCATCGCCACTTGCCCCGCAATGGCTGCATGTGCCCATTACCTACTGACACTGTCGAGCAATATGGCCATACTTGGCACTTATAACAACGCAGTGGATCCACATATTCTGATATCTTGTGCGACATGTGTCTTATATAACCTTTCCCTTGTACTTCAAATCACTGCACCACTTTCCTGGTATCTCCACTATCCAATTTTTAACTCGCCGGGTTGGATTTCCAAACTTCTTTATGATACGTATATCTATACTATCCACTTCCTCGCCGTTATTCTTCTCTTTTAAATGTGGTATAAATTCATCCACTGTAATTTCTTCAACATCACATTCTACAATTTTTGGTCTCTTGCTCATCTCACATATTTTTAGACTGCTATTCTGCGTAAGTACATCCTTTATCTTATTATAACTCCTCTCATCAATACGTACTAAGACCTGACCACGTCTGGTTACTTTTATCCCATCAAAATTTACCTTGATATTGTCATCCAACATCATCTTTATCCTAATCTCTTCAATTACCTGATCATCTTCATTCTTATTTCAAACTAAAATTACTTTAGTACTTGTCTATCTACGCCTTCGTCTTACAACGTCAGCAAACGTCCCCTCATCTGCTGCATCTTCAACTGAAATAGGTGTCGTTATTTGCAAAACTGCTCCCTCTATTTCCCTTGTTTCATCGATCTTCTTTGACAATTCTTGTAAATTGGTTTCAATTTTACCCTAATAGTTGCGAATTGGTAGTACTACACAGTATCCCTATCTTTTCATACATTTGACTCTCGAACATCATTTGATCTTATGCTAATTTGATGTTTAGCATATTCCTTCTCTCATCAATAGTATTAATAATCCTTTCCTCAAATTTAGCTAATAGTTCTTCTCCGAGCACCTATATTTGCCCACGAACTAATAATTCCGCTATATAAAAGTATCTTCTCCCCTATCCTTTTTGTTGACTTGCATCTGTGCTTTTAAGAATTCCACATCCTGCCAAGTATGCTCATATGCCTTGTATATTTCCTTCACTCCGGCCTTTAAACATTGCTGATATTTCTCTCTCAAGAGCTTGAGCTTATCGTATTCGAACATCATTACAAGTTCATCATTGATCTCTTTTAACGAAGTTTTCTCATTATTCTGTTTTTTTGTACCTCCGTTTTCTAGTTGTTACTGTTTCTGCATCATCCAGCGTGGGTGCATAATCGCTGCCACTCCTGCTCCCACGAGGGATTGTAGCATTAATAGTGCCTTTTTCATAAACAATATCCATGACATTGTAGGACAAACTCTTAATGTGAGGTCTTTTGCTTGTAAATCATTTCTTTTATTGACTATTATATAAATAATCTCCTAGTGAATTACAGGATACTTTTGCTCTATTTATGTTTTGTCAATGTTTTTATTTAAAGAAATGATTTTTATAATTTATTTTTATTCTTTTTTATAGCTGGTCTATTTTGCATTATTTTGTTAAGTATGTGTTGTCGTATCCTTATCAGCAAACGTAAGGTCAATACGAGCTTCAATTAAAAGGATATTGGCTCATATATCAAAATGCCTTTAGTAATGGCACCTGGGTGGAATTTTAAATTTTTTCTTTGTTTTATTGTATTCCGTTTATAGTTCTTCAAATCTTTAATCTCATTGGCAATTTTGGTAAATTTGTTATTTCCCAAAATATTTTTGAAATTTTATAATTTTTATTTCTTGGTTTTTATTTTTGCGCTTGACTCTAAAAAACATTTTACCAAGTATTTTGTAGCAAACCTGATGTCAATGTCATTTCACGTTCAGGAGCTACAGTCAAATATATGAACATTTTCCTTTTATGTTTTAATTTTCAAAATGGCTGCCATATTTTGATTGCAAGTGTTTGATACTCGCTATATACACATATGTTGACCTCCTCGACCATCCCATCAAATATGTTGTATACATCTTATTTCCTTCCTGATTTTTACATATTTTAACTTTTTATATACATATTTCTGAAGTATTTTTGATATTTATTATTATTATTTCCTGGTTCAATTTTTTTAAAGTTTATCTTTAAGAAACTTTTAACCAAATATTTTGCAGCAAACCTGATGTCAGTGTCACTTCCCGTTCAGGAGTTATAGTCATATTAAAAAAAATAACGTTTACCTTTTAAGTTTTGATTTTCAATACGGCTTCCTTATTTTTATTATACTTATTTTATTATTATCTAATCAAATATTTGGTGAATTCTCTTATGTTGATCTCCTTTACCATTTCATCAAATATGGCGCGTGCAACGTATTTCCTTCCTGATGTTTATATATTTTAACTCATTTTCGGTTATATAGTTCTTGCTGTCACCGCTGTGGCGCCACTAGCTTTCTCTCCTAATTTAATTTGGTGCTTCTGTATCAATGCTCTGGATGATACTCTATATATATCTCAAAATACTGCGTATTTACTCTTCGCTAGTTAGTAAACATTTTTATGACCATGCTTAAAAGTTACGCAAACTTTATTGCCAATCAGTAGCCTTTGCAGATGGCTGTCTAATGTTTTATAGTTTTTACATTAAATATACATTATCTACAAGACATTGCTGCAAGCTGAATGCTGTCCATTTAGTCTTTAATCCTTATATTCTGGAAATTAAATTTGACGTATTTAGTAAATGGTGTGTTGTCACTGCCTTTGATAATGTATTCCTCCCGATCTTTTCAGCGGACCTCCTCAAATTTGAAATACACTCTCCTGGCACTTAAATACCTATCACTTTCCAGTCCATACATAATCCCTGTTTAAAAGCACCCTTGACACGCCGCCGCCATGACGGCGATCATCTTTAATATACATGTACTTCGGCACCTTTGGCACGTATTCATTCCAATATTTCTACAGTTGTTTCTCTCACGTTTATCTTGATATCTGTATACTTTTCAACTATTCAGCACGCTATCAAATACACTTTTTAATATACCTTATGCGCACGATATATTGAAACATTACGGAATTTGTCAAAAAATGCCTTCAAATGATTTTGCGACTTTTAAAATATATATACATTTTTTCAAAATTTAATCAATTATTCCAGTGTTTCACCTTACTCTCTTTGCTTCAAGTGATATTGTGATTTTTTTTAAAGGAAAAATTTACGAAAATGAATCAATTATTACAGGGGTTTACATTTCTATCTTTCCGTAGGAAAAGTCTCGGCGTGGGATATTGTACCCGAAATTGATTTACTAGCAGAGGGAAATTATCATTTAGTTGTGATGAGATCGGTAAGAAGAATTTTTTTCAATACATATGTTAAGATAAAGTAGAAAAAAAAATCTTACAAAATCTGACTAAATGTGCATTCTGACAAAATGCATAAATGTGCATTTTTGATGCATTTTAGGGCATCGCTTCACTATTTTTTAAAATCTCCGTTTCTTATTGTCGTAGAAAGAAAAAAGTAAAATACTCATGAATGAATAAACTACAGAACTGATTCGGTATAAATTCTTTAAAAATGAATCTTAACCTAAAAAAATCAAAATTTATGAAATGTCGTTTTTCTTCTTCTAAAAATACAATAAATAACGGAAAAATCGGCGGATGTTCATGAAAATTGACAAAAACGCGTATGTTGATGCTATAAACACGTGTTTAAAATTTCATAAAGAAATTTGTTTTTTTTTCACCACAGTCGGCATTTTCCAAAAATAATTAATATTGCCGCCATTTTATGCAAAATCATGGTACGGCAATATTTTTTTAATTTGTAATTTTTTATGTACTTTCTTGTGAGTATATGCAGGAATATGCCACTTTATTTAAATACCCATTTCAGGACTTTGAAAATTTTTCATTTTCACTTTTCTGTTAAAAAAAAGTCCTATTGCCGACGAAATGTAGTAGTTAAACTATAATTCTTTCATAAAATATTGCTTAAAAACTTTTTAATTAAAAATTTGGTCAAGTAGATGTTTTTATGTCGAAAAAAAAGTATTGCTTATACTCACAGGAAATAAAACATGAAGAACCTATAAATAAAAAAATTGCTCTATGGTGATTTTAAATAGAATGGCGGCAATATGAATTTTCTTCAATTTTTTTCAAATTTGAATTTGAATTTTTGTAGCTCCTGTCCTATTTTGCAAAATAAATTTTTGGATTTCATCTTAACATATGTAATGAAAAAACTCCTACTACCGATTACATCATAACTTGGGTTTTTTTGTTTAATTTCCCTGTACCCAAAACGACGTCTTGATGTTTGAGTCATGTGATTTTTCTTATGCTCCACGAGTACTATGAGCCACAATAGTAACTGTAAAGTATTACGAATTATTATTTACTACGTCAAGAGAAGCAAAGTAGAGATAACTCGGGAAATAAGATTTTTTACCAATATTTTTGAGTTTATTTGGAAAATACCCATAAAAATGCATTGAAATGATTTTGTGTATTTTCAAATAAATTTTTCTCCTGAATATTTTCAAATAAATATTTCTCCTGAACCGGGAAAATAATATAAAAAAATTTGCCAATATTTTTGTTTGTTTTTATTCAGGAAATATATGTCTCTTACTTCTAAAGATTTCTTCATATAATTTTATGATTTTTCCAGAAAAATTAAAGAATTATTAAAGTGTGTCACCTTTCTTTCTTTTCGTAATAAGGTCCCGACCTGGGATATCGTACGCGCAAGTACACTACCCAAAACGACGTCACGTTCTAGGAGTCGCGTGACATTTCTTCTGCGTCTCGTGACACTAGCTGCAAAACACACTCCGAAGTATCACGAATGAATATTTACTATGTCAAAAGAACCAAAGTAGAGATAACTCAGGAAATATTTACAATTCTTTTGCCAAAATTACTTTGATGTTTGTTCGGAAAATATATTTCCCTAACCACTGAATATGCCTAAAAATAATTTTTTGACTTTTACAAAAAATGTATAAAAATTTCAAAATTTAATGAATTATCCCTGTGCTACACTTCGCTTTCTTTCTCCTGAACGGTTTCGTCCTGCAATTCGTACACGAAAGTGAGCTATCCAAAACGACTTCATGATTTGCCTGTCGAGTGAATTTTCCTCTTCTTCTTGATCATCATGAGCTGCAAACCACAACCTAAATTATCAATAAAAGTATTAAGTAAAAATATTCTAATGATTACTTCATATGTCAAGTATAACAACATGAAGATGAACCGGGAAAATAATATAAAAAAATTTGCCAATATTTTTGTTTGTTTTTATTCAGGAAATATATGTCTCTTACTTCTAAAGATTTCTTCATATAATTTTATGATTTTTCCAGAACAATTGACAAATTTTTCAAAATTAAATTGATATTCCAGTGTTTAACCTTGATTTCTAATCGTGCGAAGCGTTTTGGCGTGGGACATTGTACGCAAAAGTGAGCTACCTTAAACATGATGTGTCAGTCGAGTGAGTTTTCTTCTGCTCCACAAGACTATCAGCTGCAATATACACTCCAAAGTAACACGAGTGTAAATTTTTTTAATTAAAAAAATAAATCAAAATTTAATCAAGAATTCCGGTGTTGCACTTTGTTCGCATTCTCTTGATCGTTCTATCAGAGTTCATGTTAAAGGAGCTGCTATTACCCGACCAGAGCTTTCGTATATTGCATGAATATTCGTTCGCATGAGTGATAGTAAAAACCTCAAATAGCGAACTGTCTCATCGAGACCGTTTCACACAAGTTCACCAAGTTTAGTAAATATTTAAATTACAATAAAACAGAAGAGAAAAGAATCAAGGAAAACTTAGAAGAGTAAGTTGTAAGAAACGTCCAAGGAAAGAAGAGGAAGTTAACAAGAACACTCGGTAGTCGGAGGGTTAATGAGGTAATAAAGATGAAAATCTTTTCGTTTTATTCGGAAAATATATTTTCCTGACCTTTCATTTCCGAAACAACAACTTTTTTAATATTTAACGAATTATTCCAGTGAATCATCGAGAATTATTTTCGTAGAAAGCGTCTAGGCCTGGGACAGCGTACTCGAAAGTGAGCTACCCAAAACGAAATCGTGATGTGCTAGTAGAGTGAATTTTCTTCTGCTTCAAGAGCACAATGAGCTGCAATACACAATGTAATGCATTACGAATGTTAGTCTAATGAATAATTAAATTGTAGAGTGTACTGAAATACAGAATAATCGTGAAATAGTTTAATATCTTTTAATTTTTTAAATTTGCAAAATATATGTCCCTAACCTCAAAAAATGCCTTCAATTGACTTTGTGGTTTTTTTATTTTAAAAAATTGAATTCTTTAAAAAAAATTGAATTCTTTTTCAAATTATTTTTTGCCAATTTGTTTTATTATTATTTGTAAATTGTATGTCTCTATCCTTTAAAAATGTCTTCAAATAATTTTGTGATTTTTTCAAAAAATTGAGAAATTTGTATCAAATATTCCAGTGTAACTACTTCTCTCTTTCAGTAGGAAGCATATCATTGACATGGACACCGTAAATAAAGTGAGATTTCAACACGGCATTATGACGTGTGATTCGTGTGTGCTTTCTTTAGTTTCACGAACTCCATGTGCAGCAATAATCTTCCTTACGTACCCCTAATATTATTCTAATGAATAGTTACTTAGTTTAGTTTACCAAAAACAGATTATTAGGAAAATAATAATGAATTTTTTTTCTTATATTGTGTTTTGTTTTTATTCGGAAAATATATGTCCCTAACCTCTAAAAATGCCTTGACCTAAATTTTCTTAAATCGATTTTTTTAAATTTATCAGTTATTTCAATGTTTTACCTTTGTTTCTTTTAGTCTTCGCTAGTCTTCCTCTTTCAGTAGGATGCATCTCGATGAACTGGTCATCATAGCAAAAGTAGTACACCAATACAACGTCATGATGAAATAAATAAACAAATAAATTTATTGTCAAAAAGCAGTACAAACTGCGTATTGCCACGTGGAGAACAATAAACTAATTTTTTCTTCGAAAGCAAGCAAGGGACCATCCCATAAATTCCGAGCAGTGGTGGATTAAAAATTTCAGCAAAAGTTCCTAGATAAGATAACAAGTTAGTTACGTGTTATAATGCTAATAGAATATCAACATGTTTGTAATTTAACACACAAAATTTATTTTACAATTCCGAATTATCATTGAACTATAGATTATTTTGAGTATAGTGTTTATAAATCATAAGAATTGAAATAACACTAAATTCACGATTTCTTTTTCAATAAACGCGCCCCTAGACAAAAGTCTAGAGAACCTGTATAAGAAATCCGCCTCTATTCGAAAGAAAACTGGAGAGAAACGCGGGCCAGAATGGGGCTACAGAATTAATGTATACAACC
>NNCF01134751.1:4612-18416 GCA_002313205.1 Laupala kohalensis
TAAGCCTAATCGCTCTGACGCACATAATATCTTAAACGATGGCGACACAATTGTAAGTTGTAACTCAAACTTACGTTGCCTAACCTAAATTAATTAACTTTTCCATGATCAATTGGGATATACATCAAAATCTTCATAGGACGATCCTTGACCAATTCATTTGAACAAATTGTTTCGTTATATCAGGGAGGAAATCTTCTTACCTTACACGAATCAGATGAGCAAGTTTGGGTACGAGATACTTCAGAGTGAACTGCAACGTACGAAGAGGAGTGGGATCCAAAAGTTTTCGATTCATCTGACGCACCTCGGGATTCTGTTCTTCGAAGCAATTAGCTTTGAAGGCAAAAGCCACGGACGACACCGCCTCAGTTGTATAGCGCGCCGTCAATTCCTTCACTTCCAGTCCATCTAAAAATAATATATTTAATAATAATAAATTAATTGTGCAACGAAACACTGACGCTTAACAGAAAATACAAACTTGAAGGAAAAAAAAGGGAAAGAGAAATCATTAGGAAAATTTTAGGAGCGACACACACTGAAGACGAACTACAATCAATCAAAACAACAGAAAGGTTTTCAAACATTGAAACTGACTTTAAGAATGAAGTTCGTTGGACATCTTAACAGATTACCAGAGGATCGTTTGACTAAAAAAATAATAGATTAAGATACCTCACTAAAAACCTGTACACCTTGGCTGAATGAAATACGAAAAGACCTCAAAATTGTAAACATATGGTCAACCGACATTTTAGAAAGAGACACCTTCAGTCACAAAGTGGACAAATGGGAAATTATACCACAACAACCAAAATAGAAACAGTACAGACCTAATTGGTCGGAAGAAGGTGAACAAGCTTTCTCGGAAAGAATGAAAACGTATTGGAACAACGAGAAGAATCCAAAGAAAGGTAATTGAGTCATTTGCTTAACGTCTTCCATTTATTGGGAGAATTCGTTACTACTACAAATCATAATAATAAATTAATTGTCAAGAAAGAAGTCATACTGTGGAGGACAATAAACTAATGTACTCTCCAGAAGCAAGCAAGGGACCACGCGATCAATTCCGATCAAGATCCCTACGGCAGAGATGGACGTAACATTTCAGCTCACTCCTAAGATGGGTATAAAAATAGCTAGCTGTGTGTTATAATATCGACATAATACCAACAAATTTGTAAATATCTATTAAATCAGGATAAGAAATGTCTAGTATCTAATTCGTCAAAGACTCGAATAGATCATTGAGGTAAATGTAGGGTCGAAATGATGGATTATATTCTTGTAGTCCAATGGGTGGGTACGAAATGAGACATTAATTACCTTCGCGTCGAAACTTGTCTCATGGTGTAGAAGAGACTAAGACGAAGAAATCCTCAGTAAGTTCATCCAAAGTTTTTTGTTTATAAGGCACGTCCATCCAAAGATTCGAAAAAGTATTTTTAGTGTAGGAACGAAGGTGTAGAGTTTAGACAAACACGTTCCAATGAACAAATCGAAGAGAATTAAAACGCCAACAGTTTCAGATGTACGCAGCACACATTTTTTTAAAATAATTGTTGAAAAACCCTCAAATAGACTCTTTTATCATATTCCATAGTAAATGTAAAAATACGTTTTTTGCTTTTTATGGTTTTAAAGGTGATTACAAAGAGAATACGATGTCATCCAGATTTCAATGTTGAATTGTTGCTGAGATCAGTTTAAATTTTTATGCCTAGAAACCTTTTTTAAATAAACGTGAAATATTTCGAGGTTCTTAAAAGTCAATTCTGTTCTTTAGAAGTAACAATTTCTGTTCTTTAGACGTATTTAAGAGTGATTTTCTTTAGAAGGCTCACCGGGTAGACTACCAGGCGATTCCTTGCGCACGAAGTTTACGAGCTGATCTGCACATTCAGCCAACAGCGGCAGCGTAGAGCGGATGCGCCCGGCCGAGAAGGCGGGTGTCAGCAGCGCTCTAGTAGCTTTCCATCTGTGCATTCGAACACGTCAGTATATGTTCACAAACATTCTGTGACAAACAACAAAATATAAACATATTTCATCTCTGGTCGTCAAACTCTGGTCCGCGAGCCAAATCCCACCCAACATGCGATTCGCACGAACAAATTCAAATAATACAAAGTGATACAAAAATCTACGAACATTCCCCAAAATTACAAACACAATGCGCATGGAAAAAATCCAATACATGGTGCACTTAAAAAGAATAGTTCCCAACAGACTGACATATCAAATATTCACATTCTTAAGAAACAATACTAGACCGAAATGGTACAGGACCACCAAATTTGCAAGATCGTAAAGCAATAAGAAAAATCACGAAAACCCGGGGTTTCAAAAAAATAACAAGGAACCAAACGGCCCAAAGGGTCGAAGCAACGGAAAAAGAACCATTCGTTGTGTACGAGGGATTACTGAAAAAAAAAGGCAAACAAGTGTTGATTCCGCGTGGTCTTAAATGACCCATCGCGAAGAAGAAAAAGGAAGAGGAGGAGGAAAAAATCAGACTTTTCTTTACTAATTATGTCCTGCAACGAGACGTTCCTCTGTATCACGCCGGTTCTGATGAAATATTCTATAAACAATGTTCCCTATAGAAAAAAGGTCAAAAGTAACAGAATAACATTTATAATGAATGAATCTTTTTCGTTGACGTAGTCAGCATCTCCAGGTTCTTAATTCAGAAGAATATGTTGGCAAATGCGCTCGTTTGTGACTGGGAGTGCTGATAATGCTCCAGTGAAATACCGTGGGTTCTGAAGATAGCAGTTTACTACAGCGAAAAAGCATTCACTTTAATTAGTAATAGTAAAGATTGGTAATAATATACCACAATATTTTCAATAACATTTTTACGCAGAAGACGCAGTTTTAAAAGTTAAAAGTATATCTTCTTTATTGAGAATAATCAGTAACGCTTGTGTTGAATTTAAAAAGTAAACAAAAACAATACTTTCTTTTCTCCATTTTTTTTAAGCTAGAAAATATTCAATTTTTGTGCTACCCGTCACTGCAAACGGTTGGAGACCCCTGATCTTACTAGTACGTGTTCACTCTCAGACTTTCAAGTGAGATGCATTAATATTCTCTGAGAGTGCTCAATGACACTCTTGGAGAGTACAGGCGCGTTAACAAACACTGAGTGCCTTCACGAAGCCAACATTACTTCCTGAATCACTCTCAACTCCCACCATAATAACAAGATATTACACGTACATTTACCAAAGCTGGTTTAAAACTCAAATATTTTCCTATTCCAACGGTCGGTAGCATAACAGAAGTTGTGGAGGCGCAGCTATTGCTATAACTAAAATGGTGCCTCAACAGGAGGGAGAGTGTTGTGTATTGCAATGCGTGAAAACGGAAGCTTTTTTTTTAGTGCGTTTCGTAATCGTTTCGGCAAAGGTAGTCCTACAGAAAAAAAGATTCCGTAAGTGATATCAACAATTTGATGCAAGAGACCGGGTTTGTAAAGGCAAGAGCATGGGGCAGCCACGCGTTAGTAATGAGGTTGACCGCATGTCTTGATATCGTTCGTGTGAGACGAGGGTGTCCTATAGAACATGCCTAATACAAAAACAAAACTGTTTGAGCTTCCCTTCAGTTTTGACTAGTGTTCGTTTAAAAATGACTAAATTACAGTACTTTAATATACTGGCCAAATAAAGCATAATATGGTATAAGTGTATCTACATAAAATATTTTTTTTTTAATATAACTAGCGATAAATTATTCCAATCGTCTTTCATAATCATAATACAATAAAATAGATGGTATCAAGCAATATTCAGAAGAGATTTCGCACAGAAGATAAAAGGAAATAATCATGCACAAATTAAAGAGAATNTTACAGTGATGTATGTGAGCATCCGTAAATAATTGCTTGGATAATAAAAGTTTGAAAGGCACAAAGCTTTTTTGTTATATGGGTTATTATACAGCTTCTTATTATTCTAAGTGTAGTATTATATTTTAAAGTACCATAATAAAGTGATATTACGCGTACACATACCAAAGCTGGTTTAAAACTCAAATAATTTCCTATTCCAACGGTCGGGAGCATAACAGAGAGAAATTAAAGAGAATAGACAGTGTCAGTCACACACGTTTTGTGTCTCCTGTTTTCCAATTCCAAACAGTCAAACGAGTCAAAGCAGAATCGTACTGCGAGAGGATACATTGAGACCAACACTTGCAAGAGGACCATGTATTATAAGCAGACAAATTTATTTACATAAAACTTGTCCGACATGCCACTATAATAAAGAATTAAAAACACTTAAACTGTCAAGAAGCATTAAACGACGTTTTGCCTCGACACCTGTATGAAAGACATCTTCAGGTGTCAAGTGACTGAATTTCTTATTAACGGCTCGGTTGGAAAATGACACGTCGGACTTTGAAGAACTTCCAATGATAACTAAGTTGTAAACAAATATCAAAAGAAAGGTAAAAACCAATGTTAACATACGAAATGTTGATGCAGAGACAGTTGTTTTTTGTTTATATTATCTCACGTAGTAACTTAGTTATTACAAAAAATTCTCAACATGTATAGTTATGTAAATAGCGATGAACAAAATTAGTAAAATTATTATATACTTTGGATGTCATCTTATGTATCAATATTTTATAATCTCTGTATAATTTTGTCATTCATGCAAGTCATTTCGTTTTGTTGTGATTTCATGAGTAACAACACTTTCGGGATTATTCATAGATGTTTTGTTTACGTTTTATCGGTTGTCGGAAATGAAAATTAATTTTATTTCTTTTAAAGTTTAACCGCACGTAAAATCCATCCTTTAGTCATCTGTCACATCCACTTAAAATTGAAAATTACGTTCCACAACCAATGATCGTAAATTTAAGTAAGATAATGTTTCATGAATTAACGAATAACACGGGAGTTACGAAAACCCGACATTAAATTTCTTCCTGGGGCGTGAATAATATTGATTTAAACCATGACTGACCAGCAAATGATCCCGGGTCAAGAATTGGATGAATATGACCTTCCGTTACGTCATTTGCATGCATTTCCCTACCCAGCGCAGAATAAAATACGTAATTATGGTCAGGCGCGACACATTTTTAGGATGGCATCTTCTCAGCGCCCCGGCAAAAAGGATGGCGCAGTCGGTAAGCGCATGAGCGCGCTTAGCTCAAGGTCCCGAGTTCGAACCTCTGTCCCGTCTCCCACTTTCATTCAACATAACATAATTAATCTGTTGCCTGGCGGTGAGGTTCACCAAAATCTAAGAGATTTCAAAGCATTGAAAGAAAATTGAAACCATAAAGGCTGATAATGAAACCCTAAAAACTGATAGTGATACCTTAAAAGCGGATAATATAAGTAATTTCCAAAGAATTGATCAAAATTGTTGCACCATAAAGGCAGATAACGATGAATTTCGGGAGAATTTCCGTTTGTGAGAGAATTCAATGACTGTAGGGAATTTCGTGGAGGAATTTAAAACGAAAGTTAAGGCAGAGTTTATAACAGTAGCCAGCGAGATAAAGAAAAGTTATGACAGGTTAGTTAGGAAAATAAATGTATTGGATAGTCTACTTTCAGAGACAATGACTAACAGATTCGAAACGGTGGAATAACAGGATAAGATTCATGCTGAGATCTTTCAAGTAGTAAATGCTATCGGGGTAATCGTCGTACAATTTGACCGGCAAGCACGGGAAAAAGAATCTATGATGGTGGAGCAGGATAAGAATATCGACGAGAAATATTCAGGTTTAAATAGTCGGGTAACTCGGTTACGGGATGAATGTGAAAAATTCCATAAGCAGGTAGAAAGGAAATTAAATAGTGTACAAGAAGAATTTTCCCAAGAGTCCCGTAGGGTGGATGAGAATTTACGAGAGGTTCCTGATAAAAGTAACGTAGGGGGGATGGCAGTCTCAGCTCATTTAAACTTCACTGGCAAAAGAGAGGACCATCCGTATTCATTTATGAAAGCGGCGGAAAATTATTTTTCATTATGCAATTATTCCGAGAGAACCAAAGCTGAAGACCCAGATATTATGAGGAAATGCGAAGTTTTGGATAAATACGCTCGATGGTTGCCATCAAACCTTTTCTGAATTAAAGGAAAAATTTCCTAAGCGGTACTAGAGTGAGTCAGAGCAACTCAATTTTAAGATCTCGTTGATGAACGGATTTTATAGATCAAGCATGGGGAGCATATAGATGGGCATTTTTATAAAGTTTTAAGACTGAATATATTAAGGTAAAGATCAGAGTAAAGAAAGTGTCATTATAAAATAATTGATTTAAGAAGTTGAGTTGTATTGTTTTAACGGGAGAGTCCTCCAGGTTATCCTTAATCCATTTACTTAAAGTAGTAGGTGCAAACCTTTTTTCATTCCAAAATTGTTGGAGGGGGACTACCCCCCATCCTACTTCAACTGATACCTCAATTAAATTTAAAGCGTGAAGTCTGGGTCTCTCTCAAAATATTATTTTGACTAAATGTCCAACTGGAATTCAGGGACAATTGCTATTCATCTGGCATCACAGGTTGATGAAAGGAAGAAGCTGTAATTAAAAGGTAGATGAAGGAGGTTTCAATAGGAAATTACTGAAACAATGAAGGCGAGGTATCACGAATCGTAATACTTACTTATCCCCTTTCATAAAAAAAGGGTTCCTTGCCAGAAGAGGATCCAGCGACTCGTCCACTGGGAAACTGTTGTCATGGAAATAAGCGAAGTCTTTGGTGAGAACGCAGCGCACCAGTTCGGGATCACGAAGCATCAAAGCAGGGGAGCTGAACTCAAAGATCCCAACATAGGGTTTGCCTTCATGTTTCCTATAAAAAAACAAAGTTGAACAAAAACAGTAAACCTTTCTTGGACGGACACTTCTCAATAGCGGACATTTCCCTGAAGCGGACACCTTTTCTCTCCCCGTTATTATATTCTACGTTATCTTTTACTCCCGATAAGCGGAAACTCTTCAAAATAGAAACAAATATTGGGTTTCATGTGTGTCCGTTATAGAGAAGTTTCATTGGATTCAAATGTTGTATGGACAAACAGTAAAAAATGTTACAGAACTTTCATCATGAATTGGTTGGAAATATAAATTTTGTTTCTGTCTTCTCCTGGGTTTTAGGGGACCACATTCCAGTATATCGGTATAGTTATGCTTCCCTGGCGAATCCTAGTTCCATCCATGTATTGGCCTCTCTTTGCCCAGTTCCAGTACGTTATTCGTCAAAATATGGCTTTATGAGGAGTATAATTTTGTCTCCTTCTCATATGCGTTAATAATTAATAATAAACTTTATTGCCAAAAAAAGCAGTTACAAACTGCGTATGACCACGTAGAGAACAATAAAGTAATTTACTCTTCAGGAGCAAGCAAGGGACCATCCCATCAATTCCGAAGGGCCCTAAGGCAGAGGCGGATTTAACTTTCATCATACTCCCAACGATAAAAAGTTCGACATTTGTTATACTATTAACAAATACGAACAAAACACAAAAAAGTCATTGTATTTAATAAAACATAGAAAAGTCATTTCACAAGTACGTATTATTATCAAGCTATAAATCATTCAAAAAGTACTGTTGGTAATTCTTCACTAATAAATAACTCTAAATTCGCTAATAATTATATCAATTGATTCCGTCTCTAGGCAAGAACCTAGCGAGTTTTTATTAAAAAAATCCGCCTATATCCGAAGAAAAACCGGAGAAAAACCCGGGCAAGGATGGGGCAACAAAATTAAAGTACACAACAGTGCCAGGGTTAAGTACATGTACAACTAAATTTATAAGAATAATAAGACACAATACAAACACGTATGAAAATAGTTTTGAAATTGTTGTCAGATATTTTGAAAGTACTTCAACAATGGCATGTCAAGTACAAGGCTTTAATTTTTA
Source organism: Laupala kohalensis (assembly GCA_002313205.1). Lineage (NCBI taxonomy): Eukaryota > Metazoa > Arthropoda > Insecta > Orthoptera > Trigonidiidae > Laupala > Laupala kohalensis. The sequence goes on from NNCF01134751.1 coordinate 12,536, forward strand.
TTAAAATCAATAATGTCTTTTACAGTGTAGACGCACTGGTACACGAGGTTGCTTTTAACTGCGGATTTGAAGAGATTCAATTTAATAATATCTTTTATATTTTGGGCAGGGTATTATATAGAACGATTCCCGGATAATACTGCCCTTTTCCGCAATGTGCAGGTGACACTCTCAGACGATGAATATTATTCTTATTGAGAGTATTGTGTTCGTGAACAAAACTGTTTTGTATGAAACAAGGGTTGTGCTTCAGTAATTCGGTCTTAACAAACAAGACCGTTTCATAAATATAAATGCAGGGAAGTGTTAAAATATTTAATTCCTGGAATAAAGGTTTACAAGAGATTCGGGGGAGATATTTACAAATTATCTGAACAATCCGCTTTTGAATTCTGAAAGTTTGGATGCTCTACCCTGAATTGCCCCAGAAGATGACGCCGTATTGTAAATGAGAGTAAACATTTGCAATTATACGCAACGGGAAATATGTGGACTAACAATATTAACTAAGATTCGTAATGTAAAAACAATTTACGAAATTTGGAATAAAGATTGTCAACGTGACAATTCCATTTGAGATTGTCTTGAATATGAAGACCTAAAAACTTTGTATTAGTNTGGCAACGAGTGGTTGACACTCTAGGGTTTGCAGACTAACAAAGAGAATTTTCAACTATATCAACAAAATTAAGGCAACTACAAGATGGGTTGAACTATTTAAAAAGACATGGAAGCACTTGGGATCAAAGTAGAAGAGATCACACAAAAAGAAGAGTTTCGAAAGAAGATTTATGAATTTAAAGGGTTCCGAGAGAAAGAAATTGAAAGGGCAAAAAACCTTTTGTCAGAAGGATACTGATTTTAAGTGAAATGATGGAGAAATTCAGGCGCGAGTGATCAGAAAACCAATTGGTACAAAGTAGCCAAATTAGAAGAAGAAATTAAATGAAAATTAGCATATAATCTGAGACCATAGTAACAATACTAATTCAGCTTGAATTCAAAATGAGAAGAAATAACTGAAAATTCTCATCCGAGAGAAATGCATGATCAATTTTTCACGTTGAGTGTTGTGAAAGGTTCGACTTCAACACGAAATCACGGTTGTCTCCGTCACTCTCCCATACGTCACGGACAATTCAAATTAATTTCAGAATTATCTCATCTTTTATTTCTTATCTCATCTATATCTTTCAAAATGGATGGAAATTTATGACGCCTTAGTTTACCAACGTAGATTTCTGCACGAGACTCAAAACTCGAGACGGGTTGCATTGCATTGTTCACATTTTTACACGGGCATTATTTTAAATTCTACTTCCCTTCACATACCAAACGAGTATGAAGTACATTATATTTCAGAGACCATACATTCATATAAACTAGACATCTTCGAGTTTTTTGATATTTATCTAATCTAATCAATATTTATCGTTAAGCGTTAATAACGTTCGTATTATCTTGTGAGAACACTGCGGTCAGAATGAAAATAGAACGCAGATAAGGTACGTATTTCAGGACAAATAATCTCAGGTTGAGTTTTATATTTCCCTTTCCTTGAAATCGTTCATTAGATACACACAAAAAAGTTCTCACGTCGGGAAAGTGAGGAGAATCAAGCTAAACAATAGAGAGGGCTGGAACATCTTTGCTGGTTTGCGGGTCTAAAACATCCTTTTCTGGAAGAAATCGTTTTTTGTTGTTTGACCAGTAACATCCTTGCAAATTTCGTAATAAATTTCGTAGTAAATAATTTCGTAGTTAAATTAATAGATACATGAAAATATAAAGATATGCATGTCAAATGTGACGTTAATGTTTTGTAAATACTTTACCATCTTTTCATTCTCTTCACTATTTTTTCCAACTTCACCAGAGAATACTTATTCTTCTTTATTCCTTTAGTTCTTTTTTATTGTATCATTTGTAGATGAGAAATGAAGCTGCTACTGAAGCTTATCTCCATGGGGCGATAGGAGGTAGGAGGTGCGGGGTAGGCTATTGTTAGTAGGTGGACCGGTTAGCAGGATTTACCAACAATTTGACCCACGTGGAGGGGCTAGTAGAAGTAGTTAATAATAGTTAGAGTTAGGAGCAGGTGGAGGTGAATAAAAGGAGGGTTCATTTTTCAGAAATCACAGCTATATGAACTAGGACATTGAAATAAAAAGATACAATTTTTTCTGACCCTGCTGGGAATTGAACCCCAAGTGATTCAGTGGTGAGCAAGCATGCTAGCCCTGAGCCACCGGAGAGCTAGTTCTTAGTTAATTCTTTTCAGAACATAGGGCTTCGGAAAAGGACCTCCAAATCACTGTTTTCAGCCACTGGAATGATCTGCATCCACGTTGTTCCAGCTTCCCGAATATCTCTCTCTGTCTCCACAGTCCTTCTCCAAGTTTCTTTTGGTCTACCTTGGCCACGACTACCTTGCGTGTTCCAAGAGAGTGCTTCTCTCTCAATTACTTTTCTGGGTTTTCGTAGAGTGTGGTCGATCCAATTCCACTTTCTGTTTGATCTTCCAAGCTTCTGCTCCATAGAGGAGTATGGGATTTACATTTGAGTTGTATATACGGAGTTTTGTTTTAAGATAGTTTTTTTTTCTGTTGTTCCTCGTTTGAAAAAAACTGCCTTTGTAATTCTCTGCTAGAGGTTTTTTCCGCACTAACATTTGATTAAAGAACGTGCGTATGTATTTGAAATAAAAAAGTTAAATTCGACTTCCAAGTTCATCCTTGGGAAATGGGATGCGCTGAGATATGTAAACATGACCTGGCAATTTTTAAAGATGGTGGTATGTTGCGAGGCGAAAGAAAGGAAGGGGGAAACATCTTTCGAAAATCCTTGTGAGGTATACAATGCTGCTCAGTCACGTAGAATTATGAAGACGGTATTAACAGGCTTCTTGTAAAGTGACCCTCTTGCAGGAAAGAGACACACTTAGAGTATTTTGGGAACGAAACGTCTGGATTTTGAAACCTAAACCAGACAGAAAAAAGGGGGAAAGAGTAGCGACCACACCAGCGTGTGCGCGTAGACATTGATGAAGGGAGGTCGTCTGGCAGACGTGAGAGTCTCAAGTGTTATGTTGCGGGGGGGGCAGAGAAATGGCTTCTGTCTGGCAGAATGAGGGAAGGGCGACACAAGTGTGTTGATATTCAATTTAATGTCAACTTTCGAAAAACAATTACAGGTCACCATGCTCAGCATTCAGCAATTATACCAATATCAGCCATTGATGGGTACAAATAACTACGTCACAGAAATTTAACCAAATGGAGGAAAGTCTCGTGAGTGAGAAATTATAAGGAATTGGCTAAAAATTAGGAGTGACGTCAGCGTAAGTGGGACTTCGTTGCCCAGTTCCGTCAGAAGAGCGGGGAGTTGATTATTTAAGGTTAGAGCAGAGACGCTCCAAGGAATTTTTGTCATCAAATTACCATGACTATTACTATTTGCACTATAGATTATTATTAGCCGTATTATTATTATTATTATTATTACTAGTTCTGACTTTGAGTTTGTCATTGTCAGCACTGTTACGAGATATTTGACTTTGACCCCCCAGGAGACTTACTTCTAGTAAGTACGTGTTTGGCAAACACGGGGTCCCGAGCTGAGTCTGGTATTACTTCGACTTCCTTGTGCGAGGCTTCTTCCTTTCTCTTTCTTGACCTTCTTTGGTCACCTCTTGTTCTTTTCGATCCAGACGCTAGTAAGTTGCGAGTTTTAGGGTACCATTCATTTTCCTTGTTGTAATGTTTGGATGTAATGATACATGTTTTGATATGTCGTGATTCAGGAGGGTTTTTAGTGGGGACGGTTGAGTCATTCGGTGAGTCTTACACGTGGGGAGAGTCATGTTGGCTCTCCTAATTGCGTAACTGCATTTTCCCTACCTGTACTGAATTTTAGGGTTCTAATGTCTTCGATGTCGACGGGTCGTAAAGCCCCCCCCCCAAAAAAAAACTTTTGACTTTGAGTTTTGATCGTGATTACGATTTCTGATTTTGAGTTGCATCAGTATGTTCACATTCTATTGAAGAGATATTTTGGGCGTCAATGCATTATTAGCGACGCTTCAGTTTATTTTAGAACATTGTTTTGTTCTAAGAAGTTAAATGGCATTAATGAACAGAATGGTTAACATAGTGACCGTGTGAATGATGAACAATCTAACTTTATTTAGAATGGCGAAATTAATTATTATGGGAGTAGGATTACAATCACGTATTCATCAAGTTTCATGTAAGATGACTTTGATCAACATTCAATGTGCGGTGAGGGGTTCGAATTGGCATGGTTACAGCAGTTAATCTGGAAGGACTTTGGTTCGGACTATGGCAAGATTTGGAGTGAGGGCTTCCAGGACTTCCGCAGGTCAATGGTAACCCACGGCAGTTGGTGCTGTATTTCTCAACATTGATAAGGTAATGCTTTGAAGGGACATTATTGGTACCTGGTTCGTAATATGGTGTGCGATTGAAAATCTCATCAATGAAACAAAAGCATGCCAAAGACTCTCATGGCAGATTGTGACTTTTATAATGGAGATGCTTCATGTGGAAAATATGAATTGCAAATATGAACTGTGGAAACATTTGTATGATAAACGATGTTAAAGAGTCGGCAACTTTAAAATATTTCAAAGGGACTGTTTCCGTTTAAGTGATATATTTAGTGATGTATAACTTGGTAGAAATTAATTGTATGTCTTTTTGGGGGAAGTGCTTAAATGGGAAATAGTGAAATGCGATGTTGTATTTTGTATTTTATATTTTTGGGTAATAATAATTAAACAAATATTTTATAAAAGCTGTGTTTTCTTCACGAAGAATTACTGAGTATTTCATGTAAATTATCGGCCGAACCCCGATCTTGTATTTGCCATTTTCAGAGCAGGAGAACATAAATTACCCTGAGAATGTTTGCCGGGTGGGCTAGGTAAGTGCATTTATTAATTAATGGTTCATTTACTCCCCTATTTTTTAAATTACAATTGACGCTGCAACATGGGGTCTGTCAACCCTCCAATTTTTTAAATATTACAATACACAGTTAAAGTGTCGCAAAAAAATACGACAAAACGTTTTGTGCTGTAAGGTAACATGTGAATAAAAGAAATACATAATTCTCCCGCAGACATTTTTGTTATTCACTCTGCCCATGTTCTCTTCACGAAATGCTACGCCTTGGTGCTTGCTTCTCAGTTTACATTTCCGCAACATGGAAGTCCGATTTAATTTTAGTTAGATAGTGTCTGCCGTTCGGAACACGAGAGAGACGCCTGGTGTGTTGTAACATCACACCTCAAACCCTGATGTGTTGTTATTATTTCTTTGGTAGAAGCGGGATCCACATACATACCAAAATCCCTATGGTAGTTTTTTTCGCTGCCACCAGCTCGGTTTCCCGAGCAACCAAACTGACGTGTAATAATAATAAATAATGAGTTATTACAAATTACATGAAATTTGAATTGTTTACAGACACAAACTACCAAAATCATTAATACATCTAATAATCTGTTATTAGACAAACAATTCTGTCAGAGAGCATTGTTTATACTTTGTAAAATATAGTTGAAGACAACTAAATTTTAAAAAACCCTCAGGTTATCTGTTCCTTCGAAAAGATAACTTGCTTTCCCCCAACTACTAACTGATACTAGTTACGACCCTCGCACCTAGTAATGAGTTCATTAAGTCTACCGCAGCAGCCTTAACAATCCTCTGGTCACCACGACCTAAAATTAGTACAGTCTCTTGCCCGTGCTGACGGATCTCTACGTTCCTTTGTAAAGCATCCCTGAGAAGCTTCACTCCTCCCAATATATACTGTACCAGACGTCACGTGATCAGCGAATAACCACGCCTTCGCC